>JAHNEJ010000591.1:0-102885 GCA_022559845.1 Amorphophallus konjac | reverse complement strand
ATCCTGGAGGCAGTCTGTCCCCTTCGTAGTGATGAAATTTGAAGTGAGATCAATCCAGCAGTTGAGGAGAAGCATGCACCCCGTGAGGAGGCCTACCCATGCTGGAAGCCGTGAGACCACTGTAAAGATGCGCGAGGATAGCAGGCCCACTCTCCTTCCCTCCCAAAGTCCACAAATCGCTCCCAATTGGTCTTCCTACGATGTTGTCAGTACAAGAAAGAGGAGAGCTCCGGCCCAAATAAATTGTGAACCCTTCATAAGCCCTTCTAAATGCTCATCATCTATCAACCCTTCTAGGCAGTCACGGTCCAGGCTGCGAGCTTTTGCAAGTTGACTCCGTTCTGAGTCTGAACGCTCTTTATGGTTCCAGATGGCATAAAGCTTCCAAGAACTTCCTCGGTAGACACCCTCTTTCCGCATCTACGAAACCTTTATCCTGTCATCCTTCATCGACCTTCTTAAGCCTAGCAGAAGTTCTGTCTCCTCGAGGAGGACCGTTGTCTCAAAAGTAGGGAAGATAAAAGTGTGGGTTTCTGGATGCCAAACCTCCGCCAATGCACCCAGGGCCACCCAATCCATGTAAATCTTGTCATAATGCTTGGCATGGATCACCAACCCTTGGAGGTGCCATTTTAAAATAACGGCCCTCATACTGATAGTGATGTTGGACGTAAGCTTCGATAGCCAGGGCAGCTTTGAGAATTTCTCGGCCCGGGAAAAGAGGATACGGCTGAAAGGAAGGAAAATAAAAGAATAAAAAAGCGAGGGAGAACTTATGAAGGAAACTAGGATGAAAAGCCAACTTACCGCTCGTGAGAGAATCCTCTCGCTCATATGGCCTTCAATGTCGGTCAACCTCCTGAATTCGCGGCCGAACTTGCTCCTCTTGGCAGGGCGGGAAGGCCCACCTTCCATCTCAAAAGGGCAGGATTTCTCTCCCATCTCAAAAAAGAGCTTGACTCCCCGAACCACCAATGGATGACCTTTTGCTAAGGAGCAAAGGGTACTTATAGTGAAAAGGGGGGTAAAAAGGTAAATGTAAAGCATTCATGACAAGTTACCGTGGTGAATTTTAACCGAATAAATCTTGTCTGATTTGTGTCGTGTTTTCTCCTGCTCCTGTATTGATGTGCGGATGTCCTGTACAGTTGAATGTAATTTTACTTCTTATGAAATAAATCCTTCTTCACTGCTTGCTGTTCGGTGCAGGTTCAAGAACAAAATAAGAAAGCAAGAGGGCGCCATTTGCCCTACCATGTCCCACCATCAGTCACCTCGGTGACTGACCCCACTGTGTCATGCATCCTACTATATGATATTTACGCTATTAGAGCACGTCAAGGACCTTATGCCTTGGGATGAATCTGGAGTTTGAGTTCCCCTCCAACAAAAACAGTGATAACTCCAGAGGAGTTTCAGGACGTACGGATAGGCCGTTAGGTTGTGATAGCATGGGGACGAAGGTTCCATTCGGTGAAGTCGGTGCGTGGATAAACGGGCCCCGGCTCAGTATCGGCTCATCGAATCGATATCCTGACCCATACTTAGCAACTTAACAATATTATCCTTGGCTATTTTCTACTTTTAGTTTTTTTAATTTTTCCTTTAAACCCAGCATGCATTCATGTAGGACTTTGATATCACTGTGGAAGATCATTCATTTAACTCGAGTGTGAGGGCCGCTGTGCTTAAATTCTTGATTAATACGGGATATTCCATTCTGAATCGAGTACTGAGTTTCTGTGAAACCATCTGGGCTGGTTGGCTGAAAGAGACCTTTGTTTGGATTTATCAGCTACCCTTTTTATTTACTCCATTGGACCCACCTTGGTCGCAGCACTTCCACATTGGCTGGTAACCGCTCCCCAAGGTGAAACCTGCGGGTCTACGACTCAGGTACTTCCACGCCGAGAAGTTGGTCCCTCTTCCTGTTAGTCCTTTTGTTATGTCCAGCCAAACAACCGTTGATTTCAGAGGACCTTCTTCAAGGTTGTTTCATTGAAACTCAGGAAAGATTCCAATCACGTAGTGTTAAAAAACGTGTCTCATCACGCCTTGGCATCCACTTTTCAGTCCATTCTCCACTCCACTTCATTACACATCTATTTCATTCCACTCTGTGCCATTCCCCTGCAAAGCAGACGCCAAGGCGGGGGCAGCTGTAGACACGTCATTTTAACTTTATGCTGAGCAGATCCCGTATTACACTAAGACTCCCCAAAGCAGCTCGCACGGTTAAGTCAGTTGAGTGGCCTCCAATTTTTATCTGGTAAACCTCAATTGTAGTTTCTTAATAAAACTTCTGTTAATGGGCTTGTGGCCATCCTATTTTCTACATAAATAATAATAATAATATGTGTGTCAATGGGCTTGGCCCATTCTTATTCTAAGAATAATTGGATAAGGGGAAGCTCATCAAGTGTTAATGGGCTCATGTGATAATGGGCTTGGCCTCTTCTTATTATAAGAATAAATAAATAAATTTTAATAAACTTGACCCCATCATTTACTACCATTTTTACTCTCTTCCCACCTTATCCGGATCTTGCCGCCTCTCTTTAATATTCTCTCTCTCTCCCATGTCTTCCCTTCTGAGGCATCTCCCCACCCTCTCACGTAAGAACCCATAGCCACCTCCACCTCCCGTTTTTCCACTCCTTGCCTCCTACACACCACAGCCATCCCCACTGGAACTCACTCCCACTCTCCTTCTCTCCCTCACTCTCCCTCTCCTGGCCAGGACACACTCGATCCCAGGAGACCTCTCTCCACCCTCCATACCGCCGACGAGCACCCCTCGTCGTCCCTCCACCTTGCGCCGCTACAGCCATCTCCACCGTCTCCCCTCCCTCTTCCTTTTCTCTTTCTCTCCACAACGGCCACCCTCCCCGGCACTCCCCATCCTCCTCTCTACAACCGTCCACGCCGACCACCTCCCCGAGCATCACCTCCCACGAGCGGCACCTCCGCGAGCACAGCCTCCACCGTTCGGCAACCCTCGCTGCCCCACTCCCACTTCCTTTGCATGCATGCACGCCGAGCCCCCACTCCATCCCATTGCCCACAGCTACTCCCTCCCCTGCGCAAGTTCACTTCCGGCTGCTGCTCCCGCCATCGCCCTAGCCATGAAGCCGCCACTGCAAGCCTCCCACTCGTGGTCACCATCGTCTCCACACTCGTACTGAGCCTGCCGCGGACGCCCGCCGCCGGCCCCCAGGCCGTCCATCTGCAACCGCCGCCATCGTCTGCGAGCCCCACTGCCGGCCACCTCAACTCGATCGTCGCCTGCCTCGTCGTCACCCCGCCGTCCACCGTCTGCATCACCACCTCCGGCCGTCTGCCGTGAAGCCCCGGACGCCACCTCCGCGAACCCCGGGGTTGCCACGTCTGCCGTCCGCGACCACCACCTTCGCTAGCCACTGTCGCCACCACCTCCGGCTAGCCGACGTTGTCCTCCACGACCACCCCCTCCGACCGCTGCTGCACCCTCCGCGGCCACCTCCCACGTCGCCCGTGAGCACCGTCCACGCCACCCCCGTCGCCGTCTGCAACTGCCACAGGCTGCCGTCCGAGCACCACCACGCCCCATCTACGCCGCCGTCGTCGTCCACCCTGCCGGCCGCCGTCGTCGTCCACCCTGCCGGCCGCCGCCGTCGTCCACCCTGCCGGCCGCCGTCGTCGTCATCCTCCCTGGCCGTCGGACGCTCACCGCCGAGCACGACCACCCTCTCCCCGGTCGCGTCCCTTCCGGCTCTCTCTCTCTCCCCCCGTCTTTTCTCTTTTCCCCCCGCTGCGGTCGCACTCTCTCTCCCCTCTCTCTTCCTCTCACGTCTCTCCCCCTCTCACTCGTCCTCTCTTCTCTCCTGGTCTCTCTCTCTCTCTCTCTCTCTCTCTCTCTTCGCGTCTCTCTCTTCTCTCCGTGGCGAGCTCCCCCTCTCTTTCTCTCCTTCTCTCTCTTCCCCCCGATGCGGTCTCTCTCTCTCTCTCTCTCTCTCTCTCTCTTTCTCTCTCCCTCTCTCTCTCTCTCTCTTCGCGTCTCTCTCTTCTCTCCGTGGCGAGCTCCCCCTCTCTTTCTCTCCTTCTCTCTCTTCCCCCCGCCGCGGTCTCTCTCTCTCTCTCTCTTTCTCTCTCTCTCTTCCCCTCCCTCTCTCCCTCTTCTGTTTCGCGCCCCCTCTCACTCTCTCTTGTTTTATTATTATTTATTCTTTTTTCCCTTCCCCCTCTCCTCTCCTGCTATCTCGATCTCTCTCTCATTCTTTCTTTTACTTTTTTTTTAAATCCCTCTCCCTGTTACCCTCTCTCTCTTTCTCCCTCTTGTTACTCTCTCTGATCTCCCCCTCTCGTTCTTTTCTTTTTTTTTCCCATCCTTTTATTTTATTTCTTTATCCCTCCCCCTGCTTCTCACTCCTCCCTCTCTCTCCCTCTCTCACGTGTCTCTCTCTCACTCCCTCTTTCCCTCTCTTTTCTTCCCCACTCCCTTCCTCTCTCTCGATCTCTCATCTCTTTTCTTTTATTTTTATTTTTATCTCCTCTTTCCCTCTCTGATATTCTCTCCCTCTCTCTCTTTTATTCTTTCTCTTCTTCCCTTCCTCTCTTAGATATAACACATATATATATAAGCATACTATATATATATATATCTTATATGGTTAATATATATATATATATCCTCTACATATATACATACTATATAATAAAACTAAAGTATAAAAATCTCAAAAAAAGGTTTTTCTCTTCTCTCTCCCTCTTCCTTTCTCCCTCTCTTTTCGACCTCCCCTTTATAGATCTATTTCCATATATGTATATAGATGTGTTCGTGTGAGTGTCTTTGCAGGTGTCTGTAAATGTTTGCGTGCGTACGTGCGAAAGGAAGGAGAAGTTAATGCCGAGCTCATCGTCGACGCCCACCAATAAGCATTTCTCCCCTTTTGCATTATGTTCAGTCTGTTGTTTCCTTTGCATACATCACTCGTTATCATGTTTATAATACAATCCCTGCATTGAGAATATTTCGGTACGCATTTCATCATACCATTTTCCCACCTTTAATTTCCAAGGGGTTTCAAATAACATTAAATAGGTGTGTGTTTGAATATGCTCGTGCTATTGTAATTTCAAGGGATCGGTACTACACTACTTTCCTTTTAATCCACCATCTGTTTTTTCTGTCTGCTGTGTTTTGCAAGGGTCAACCCGTCAAGAAGCCCGCTTCCTCAGTCGGTCGAAAAGGGAGGAGGAGCAACTCACGTGCCCCCAGTTCGGGGATAAACTGCGATCATCCCCCCTATTTTGAGGTACCCGGCTATCATCTCCATCGTCCTATTCTAATTCTTTCTCTTATCATTGTTATTTGTTGATAAGTTTCCACATTGATTCTTCTCTATTTTGTTTAAAAATAAGTCTATCTTCTCTCCCTTGTTATTATCATATATCGTCAAATCTCCATCTCCGTTCTTCTCTGTGTTGTCTAGAATAAATTTTTCACTCTGTCTATATTTTCTCAATAGTTTATTTCTATATCATACTACCTTACTCTACCACCTACCTCTCGATTTCTCTCTTTTCTTTCTCATCTTTCTCTAAAAAAGGCATAAAAGCATAAAAAATAATAAAAGCAACAAAACCCCAAAAAATATAATAACAAAAAAGATAAAACACAAAAAAGAATAGTAAAATCAGGGTAACCAAAGCAAGGCCCTCTTCGTCGGTCGGCCGATCGAAGAGGAAGAGAGGACCCGCACTGCTCCCGCTCCGGCGGTAAACGTGATCAGAACACTTCCTGTGGGGTTCTCAGCCCCTGGCGATCACATCCCCTTCCCCTTTTCTTTCCTGTCAATTTTCCCTTTTATTTAAACCCCGTGAACGGAAGTAATTCCTCGCGGAGGTCCCTGCGACGGAAGTAATTCCTTGCGAAAGTGTACGTGACGGAGGTCATTCCTCGCGAAGCCTTTTTATTCTGTCATTTTATTCCTTTAATTTCTGTCTAAACCCTGCGACGGAAGTCATTCCTCGCGAAGGTGTACGTGACGAAAGTAATTCCTCGCGAACCCTTTTTCATTCTGTCATTTTATTTCTTTAATTTCTGTCTAAACCCTGCGACGGAAGTCATTCCTCGCGAAGGTGTACGTGACGGAAGTAATTCCTCGCGAAGCCTTTTTATTCTATCATTTTATTCCTTTGATTTTTGTCTAAACCCTGCGACGGAAGTCATTCCTCGCGAAGGTGTACGTGACGGAAGTAATTCCTCGCGAAGCCTTTTTCATTCTGTCATTTTATTTCTTTAAATTTCTGTCTAAACCCTACGACGGAAGTAATTCCTCGCGAAGGTGCACGTGACGGAAGTCATTCCTCGCAAAGCCTTTTATTACATATATTACAATAAAAACCCCGTGGAGAGTAATATCTCGCGGTGGTCTTATGTATATATACTCATGCTTATTATCTATATTGCAATAAAAGCCCCGTAAGGCCAATGTCTTGCGGTGGTCCTAATATGTACATATATATTCATTAGTGTTGATATTATTGCATCGCTGTTAGAACCCCACAAAGACCAATGTCTTGTGGTGGTATGTCTTGGTTCGTATTGTCTTTGTAATTGTCTGGAGAACGATATTCCGTCGCAGTTTCTGAGTCTTCGTGCCTCTCCCTTTCTGTTACTTAGATTCTCGGACTTCCCGATATATGAAAAACTGCTCGTGGAACGGTAAGTCACGCTTACCGGGAAGGGGTCAGTTTACGCGAGAGGGTCTTCCGACCCCTATCTCCGCCACGTACCGGGGTCCGTTCCGCACCCCTCTTCCCTTTCCCTCTCCTTGATTCGATCTCTTTATCCCCATCTCCTAAGACAGACAAGGGTAGACGACGACTCCCGCCGCCTATACCTTCTCTGCCGATCACCCTTTCATCATTGTCATTATTTATTATTATTATTATATCATTGTTTTTCTCACCCTCGAGGGTGGACGACACTCTTTTGCCGTCTACACCAGGCCTCAGGATCAAAGACTTTATTTGTTGGGAATCTGTCATTTAATGCTGGTCAGGATGATGTGTACGATATAAGATATCTGCAATGCTAGATAATTCACGTATAATTATCTACTGATTTGGTCATGTAGAATTTGCTACTGAGGTGGAAGCCCAGAGGTAAGCATTTCAAGTCAATATCTATATTCATTTCATCACCTCTGAAAATTCACCACTACCCTATCAGCCTACAGGCACCAGAGATTATCATTTCCCCACCCACAAATTTCCACAAAGATTCAAAGGAATATTTGGTTGCATATTCATAATTTTAAAGTAAGTGGTCACAAAAAATCATTTATATGTGAATCAGATCCAGAAAGTAAGTATTGCATGTAAGTTCATGAATATATGAAAATTAAAGTCTTGGTGGACAACCAAACATTAACAGAGTAGCATCTCCATGGATATAACATCAATTGAGATAGCAGCTCCATGAATTATCTCATAATACTCATTTTCCTACAGTTCTATGTTGTTCTGTATGCCTGAATATATGGTTTGGTGGCCTCTGCTATCTAATAGTACTCATTTTCCTATCATTTCTCTGTTATTCTGTATGCTCTGATTATATGGTTTTGTGGCTTCTGGCTCATGCTCGGGAACAAATCCAGCATAAAAAAGTCATTTCTCAAAGGTGAAGTGAGGAAAAGTTACCTATTGCCGTTTGATCTCTATTTAAGAAGTATGTAGCCTTAATGTCTGTTTTATTATTCATCACAGATTTAAGAAGTATGGAATCCCAAGATTTGAGAAGGCCAATGGACAGCTTCAAAAATAGTATATTAAGGAGTACATGAAGATGACCATGCTGAGGCATGAGGAAACATTCAAAGATACTGTGTAATGTTTGTATTTTCGTGTGGATCCGAAAGTAGATACTGAGAAATTGATTGCACGTCTGAGGCTATGGGATGTGGTCTACATTTCCAGAGTATTTTGGCCATTGAGGCACTGAAACTGACTATTTTTGAAATCTTAAATTCGGATCTAATAGGTTATTGCCCATAAAAATGTAAACCCAAGTGTTTACATTTTCTCAGCCTCTGTGTGTTCAAAGCTTTACATTTTCTCTGCCTCTTTAATTTCGGCAGGAATCCTGAACAACCGAAATGGTTGGCAGAGCATGTTAGTTTTAGTATCACCTCCATTGGATCCGAAAATTCGGATCCTCATGTCCTATAACATGTCCTATTACTTATTACAGATTAAAGGTGTACATAACAAGATCCGAAAATGATCAAATCCGAAAATTAAAGTTCGGATCCTGATCAGATCCGGATCCGAAATAATATGTAATTTCGGATTCGGGTCATATTCGGATCTGTTGTTAACGGATCCGGATTCGGATCATAAAGGATCCGATCCGGATCCGACCCGTTTACACCACTAATGGTGGCCCCAACGAACGCTCCTGCATTAACAAATGAAGTCGCAGCATGACATGTTATCAAAGCAGATATGTGTTAAAGGATATTAAAATGGATTTGGAGTCTGGAACCCTTAGCCCCACTTTGGTATTAGGTTAATCCTGGCTTAGCCTAAAATTAACCCTGGCCTAACCCTTTTTCTGCTTTGATTGTAGATTTAGGTTAATCAGGTTAGAAATATGGCTAACCATAGGTTACTCCCGAATTAGAAAATCCACCCATGGAGGTGGATTTAGAGGGGCGGGTTAAGTGCATTTAATGCACATTAAATGCACACACTCTCTCTCCTCTCTCTCTCTCTCACATTAACATAAGGGAAAATTTATTATGATAATGATATATTTATCATATAAAATTTATTTAAAATTTTTTATGAGTTAATATATATTAAGATAAATAGTATTTTTAAAAATGTTTGTGACTTTTAAATTTTAATTAATGAGATTAACGATGTTTTATCAAAAAATCATTTTCATAATATATCTAATTTATAGAATATATTAAGAATATTTAAAAATTAACATAAAATATTTCTTAAGATGAACCATAACTTACATACGTAATTAATGTCATTTTTGACTTATGAATTTTAATTAGTGAGATTATTGATGTTATTTATCAATATTAAATTATTTTTATGATATATTTAATTTATATAATATATTAAAATTATTAAAAAAATAAGATAAAATATTTTTTAAGATGAACAGTAATATAAATCCATAATTAATGTCATATTTGACTATTATATTTTAATTAATGAGATTATTGATGTTATTTATCAAACAAAATTTATTTTCATGATACTTTATATTTATATAATATAATAATTTTTAAAAATTAAGATAAAATAAAATTTTTAAAGATGAATAGTAACATAAACTGGTATTAATGTTATTTTTAAATTTTAAATTTTAATTAGTGAGATTATTGATGTTATTTATCAAAAAATTAATAAAATTATTTATAAAAAGATATTTTATGATATATTTAATATATAAAATAATTTAAAATAATTTAAATTTAAATAAGTTAAAATTTTAAAGATGAATAGTAACTAAAACTAATAATTAATATATGTGCGAGATAGAGAGTGACTAGAGAGAGAGGGGAGGGGAGAGAGGTAGAGAGAGGGAATGAGAGATATATTAAAAATTTTAAAAGTTATATAAATGTAATATTTTATATGTCATTATTATTGGGTTAACTTACTACTTATCAAATTACATTAGATTAAAAGTAGGTTAGTCTATCTCTTTACTTCAAATTAATTATCCTCTTATCAAATTAAAAATAAGTTAACTCCGGACTATATTAATTAAATAGTTGAGTTAATCGATCTTTAATCTAACCCCGTATCAAATTGAGACTTAGTGGGCACATTTGGACCAAGTCGTAGAGATGAATGTTTATGTTCGGACGTAGCAAGACTGCCAATATTACCGCATGTTTACCACGTTTTCGTGGGATATTACAAGACCGCCGGGTTTGGTTGCTGAGATACCCCGGGTGTCTCGTGTTGTCATTTCTCTGGATAATTCTTTATTGTTGATATACCCCCACCCCCTCAATTAATGCAGACTTCTGAAATAAAAAGAGACCCACAGATATTACTTATCTAACACAAGAGTGGATTTTGCATTAAATAATTTACAAATCTATCTATTGGATGCCAGCTTGAAAAAAATAACTAGCAGTCTTTGTTAGATCACCATCTCATGACTGATTACTAGCTAATCCCTATCAAGAAATTAAGTGCTTTGAGCCATTTAATTTTCGGTGCAACTTTATTTTGTAGTCCCTATTGTGAACCGGTGTCGGTAGGTGCTAACATATTGAGAGAGAGAGAGAGAGAGAGAGAGAGAGAGAGAGAGAGAGAGAGAGAGAGAGAGAGAGAGAGAGAGAGAGAGAGAGAGTACACAAATTACTTGATATTTTAGAGAGAGAGAGTACATAAATTACTTGAAATTTTAGAGAGAGAGTACACAAATTACTTGAAATTTTATTTTAAGCTGGTAAAAACGTAGGTCTTTTATTGCATACTTCTAATTCATCCTCCCACAGCTCCACCTTGTAACAAACAAAACTGACCACAACTCTCCTTGATTTCCCCACTGTAGCTTATTTTCAATCACACGATTTCCAGTAACTTATTACATGTAAAAGCTCGTTTCCGAAGGTATCACTACACCATGTACGTGTCTTATTGTTGTGAAGGTAACTGGATCTTCCGATGTTGGAATAACGGCTCTTCGATCAGGTGATCAGTGGTGACCTCCGCCACCACCGCTACCGCCTCCACTCCCGTAGCCGGACCCATATCCGGAGCCCGAGCCACTCCCACCGCCACCTCCACCGCCTCCGCCTCCTCCGCTGCCATAGCCTCCATTCCCACCACCAGATCCGTAACCGGAACCAGACCCATATCCTGAACCGCTCCCGTTTCCACTCCCACCGCCACCACCTTGGCCGCCGCCACCTCCACCCCCACCACCACGGCCATATCCTCCGGCTCCCCCAGCGCCATAGCCGGACCCGCCGCCGGACCCGTATCCTGAGCCGCTCCCACTCCCATTTCCACCACCAGACCCACCTCCGCCGCCGCCGCCGCCTCCACCTCTTCCGTAGCCCCCACCGTTGGCACCACCCGCTCCAGAACCGGAGCCGTAGCCACTACCGGATCCATAGCCGGACCCTTGGCCACCTCCCTGACCACCGCCCCCGCCACCACCACCTCCTCTTCCGTAACCCCCACCATTGGCTCCTCCGGCACCTCCACCGTAGCCTTCACCATAGCCGGAACCGGAGCCGCCTCCCTGTCCACCACCACCTCCACCCCCTTGGCCACCACCCCCACCACCTGCATATTGAGTGAGGACCCTGGCGGCAGTGGTCGTGCCCAGGAAGAGCAGGACCAGGAAGGTGACACCCACAATATTCCTAGCAGAACTACCCATCGTTCTTGAAGAGTACTAGAGAAGGGCTAATTTGGGATGATCTCAAAGTAGCAGCCATGCATTCCTCGTTAATTTCTCTTTTTAAGAATATATTTGTGAAATTGGCTAGCAAAGTTTCGCCGGTCAAATGTTGTGCGAGCTAGCTCTCCTTACGCCACGCGAGCGCCTGAGCTATATATATATATATATATATATATATTAGCACGGAGGGGGGTAGGTGGACCGTACGAGATTCGAAACAAGATGGGATGGCCAATAGATAGCTGTTGTGACATGGAGGGGGGTTGGTGGAGACGAAAAAACACGCGGTATTGAATATATGAGCATAAGACAGGCATCTGCTCGACGCGGGAGAGAGAGAGAGAGAGAGAGAGAGAGAGAGAGAACCCGAGTGGAGGAGCAGGTCCTTTAGGCCTTGCATGGCTGGAAATTAAAGGGCATCCGACTCTAACAAATTAAAGGGATTATGAGATCTCAATGGTTAAAATTTTTGACAAAAATTTAAGGCCAATAAAATGAGCCAAATCATCTTGACTTCTATGTTTCGAGAGATTTTTCAAATAAGAGAGAGAGAGACTCACGAGAGTGTGAGATGAAAAATCTCCGAACCCCCTTAAAAGAGATTTTTTTTTTTTAGACTCCTAGGAGATCTTTCACGTCTGTTATATTTTTAACTCTCCCATTTTACATATTCTGTCATTCGAAAGTAGACTACACTCTTGTTTGGAGATGAGTTGAATAGTTAGGCCATTTCAATTCTCTCCTGATCCATTCGAGCATGGCATTCATGGGAGTCAAATGATATTTTTTTTTCACTTTTTTTGAAATCTATATACTGTTGTCAGTAGAGTCTAGATCATCGGTAGAACTGTGTGAGGCCAGGCCAATAGATTGCCCCATTTTTCCAAGGAGAGTTGTCGGTACGTATGTGGTTGGTGCTAAATTATAGTGTACGACCAAGGTGACGTGTTTCTACTTTCTAGACGTATGGAATTGAACTGGGAGTCTTGAGCCCACATTCAAAGTCGGCTTTGAAAGGAAAAGGTGAGTAAGAGATGAGGACAAGTTTGACATGATTAGTGAGTCCGCGTTTGCTACTACGCGGTTTAAACTTGGTGGTGTTTGATCGTGACGACTAATTAAGCAACTGCTTTGTTGGTAACTAGTAAGTGAAAGGAAAAGTGGGCTCAAAACTGCTTTGGTGGTGTTTAATTCGCCTTCTTGCATAATTTTCGAACAGAGTGCAGGGCGTGTTTTAATTAATGTTTTGTTATTTCTTCCCAAATTGAAGCAGTGGCTTCTTCGAGACATGGAAGAGTCCGACACTGCATGCTGTAGTGATCCAGTGAACCGATAAATCAGAACAAGGACGGACTACTAATGCCCACAAAGTTTTTGACAGACCGTCTAAACAGGCTAGATCTTTGCACCACGGGAAAGTTGAAATTTTCTGAAATTTGGCTTAATTTCTAGTAGTATATATTAATAATTATACGTAGTTGTTGAGCTGCAGACCGCATCATGGATAAAATTTGGTGCAGCGTTTTTGAAGTCCAAAACTGAGTCAAAAGTTGAGAAACAGGTTAAAAGTCGGATCATTTCCAGCTATCTATGTATTCACACGCAAATGTCTTGTCTCTTATTCTTTGTGTTTTCACACCTAAAGTCTCCCCGTTGTGCATGGTAGCCCGGCCGGACAAAGATTATTGGAGCTATAATTCATGCAAGTAGTAGGAGACGTATGAATCTGCCCATCTGCTAAGGGTTCGAAGTGGCCCGGCCTCTTTGCATGCATCGCATATAAATACCCCTGCCAGCATCACACTTCAAGATCATCCCAACTTAGCCCTTCTCCAGTCTTCAAGAACGATGGGTAGTTCTGCTAGGATTGTGGGTGTCACCTTCCTGGTCCTGCTCTTCCTGGGCACGACCACTGCCGCCAGGGTCCTCACTCAATATGCAGGTGGTGGGGGTGGTGGCCAAGGGGGTGGAGGTGGTGGTGGACAAGGAGGCGGCTCCGGTTCCGGTTATGGTGAAGGCTATGGTGGAGGTGTCGGAGGAGCCAATGGTGGGGGTTACGGAAGAGGAGGTGGTGGTGGCGGGGGCGGTGGTCAGGGCGGTGGCCAAGGGTCCGGCTATGGATCCGGTAGTGGCTACGGCTCCGGCTCTGGAGCGGGTGGTGCCAACGGTGGGGGCTACGGAAGAGGTGGAGGCGGCGGCGGCGGCGGAGGGTCTGGTGGTGGAAATGGGAGTGGGAGCGGCTCAGGATACGGGTCCGGCGGCGGGTCAGGCTATGGCGCTGGCGGAGCCGGAGGATATGGTCGTGGTGGTGGGGGTGGAGGTGGCGGCGGCCAAGGTGGTGGCGGTGGGAGTGGAAACGGGAGCGGTTCAGGATATGGGTCCGGTTCCGGTTACGGATCTGGGGGTGGGAATGGAGGCTATGGCAGCGGAGGTGGTGGAGGCGGTGGCGGTGGCGGTGGCGGTGGTAGTGGATCGGGCTCCGGATATGGGTCCGGCTACGGGAGTGGAGGCGGTAGCGGTGGTGGCGGAGGACACAACTGATCACCTCAACATACAGCCTAGCCGTTATTCCAACATCAGACGATCCAGACATCTTCACAACAATAATACACATACATGCGCAGGTGCAGTGATAACTGTAAATCGTGTGATTGAAAATTAGCTACAGTGGGAAAATCAAGGGGAGTTGTGCTCAGATGTACCTTCATTTTTACCCGAGTAAAATAAAATTTCAAGTAATTTGTGTACTCTCTTTCTCTCTCTCTCTCTCTCAATATGTTAGCACCTACGGACACCGGTTCACAATATATAGAGACTACAAAATAAAATTGCACCAAAAATAAGACTGCTAGTTAAGTTTTTTCAAGCTGGCATCCCTATGATCGATTTGTAAATTATTTAATGCAAAATCCACTCGTGTTAGATAAGTAATATCTTTGGGTCTCTTTTTAACTTTCATGTGTTAAATTTGATCCCATGTGATGAGAGAATATATATTTTTTTTTATTTCAGAAGTCTGCATTAATTGAGGGGGTGGGGGTATATCAACAATAAAAAACTATCCGGAGAAAACGTGGTAAACATGCGGTAATATTGACAGTCTTGCTAAGTCCGAACATAAACATTCATCCTCTATGAGTTGGTCCAACCGTGCCCATTAAGGGTCCAGACTCCAAATCCATTTTAATATCCTTTAACACATCTGCTTTGATGACATGTCATGTTGCGACTTCATTTGTCTATCAAGAAATATGTTTTGATGATATAACGAAAGAGTATCTCAAGAGGGAAATCAGACTAAATGTACATCCATGTTAATTTTGACTCGGCTCAGAGCAGATTGAAAGACGTGGCTTGGAAATGGTCTGATCACCAAATGGAGGTGCCAATCGATTAGCTCTGCCGGCTGACTTCAAATTTATCTTACTAATCCAATCCTAATTAATGTCTACGGTCGCCCAAAAAATTCCCCCACCCCCAACAACTCTTAGGAACCGCTTATGCAACTCGTATTTGAGAAGAATTGTGGAGTGAATTCTAATCATTAAAATATGTCGATTTTTTTGATAATTTTTAAATGAGTCAAATTTTCCTCGACTTGTAAATTCCATCAAAATTTAGTGAGAGAGGATATACATATACAATTGGATTGGAAGAGAAAAAATCTTCCAAATTTGGTTGAAGGGAATTTTTTCATCATTATAATAGATTCTGATCATCGGAACGGAGGTAAAATCTCTTAAAATGGGTGAATGGATAATGACACCCATGAAATTTAAAATCTGAATGAAAAAAATAAATATCTTATAGATAACTTCATATAAAATCTATCACATTTGGTGCATTCTCAAATATGATAATTAATGGAGTCTCATTTCCAAATCAAAAAATTACCTCTAACTTTTTGAATAATGTGTAAAATTTAAATTTTTCATAATCTAGTTAACGTTACAAAACGTTGCCAAACGCCACCTAATGATCTGACGGAGAAAAACAGAGGCGGCGGCTCTTGTTTGGATGGCCTTTGGACTTTGATGACAAGTCAACCACGACCGCAACTACTCTTATCCACATGTTGGGGTCCAGAACGTAGCTTGTCCTCACACACACTGGAACCGCGTCTTCGCGGATTCCTCCTAGACGGGCATCACAAGACAATGACAGCCGCTGCAGTTCTTCTAATTAAAGTGTAATGAGTTTGATTCTGCAAATAAATCAGCGAAGAGCTCCGTTCCAGGACGATGAGACACAGAGTTCCTCACAATTTGTAATTAGGTAATTCAATCCATATATAGTGGATATAATCCTCGGACAGAAAAGAGAGAGAGAGAGAGAGCAATTGCGACTTCATGCACGCAAAAGGACAAGAATTAATTGAAGGCAGGCAAGCAAGTCTCACTTTTCTTTATTTCTGTACGTGAAGCACCGGGTGGGTGCATATCGATCGACCTGAGCTGCATGCGGAGTTGGTACGTAGTTGAACATGGAAGATACACACTTGACTATTCAGCCGCTGCACACACCCATAAGTTTGAAGGTCAGAGCAGTCTGTCAACCCTTTCTGGGTAGCTGCCATGGACGTCTGCCCTACTTGTGAACAAGGCAAGACCGCGCGCGGAGTGTCTCTCATGCATGCAGTAAAAGAAGACTAAAACATTGGTACGTAGAGACCTTG
The DNA here is from genome assembly GCA_022559845.1 of Amorphophallus konjac. Taxonomy (NCBI): domain Eukaryota; kingdom Viridiplantae; phylum Streptophyta; class Magnoliopsida; order Alismatales; family Araceae; genus Amorphophallus; species Amorphophallus konjac. The sequence goes on along the minus strand of JAHNEJ010000591.1, from coordinate 86,773 downwards.
TTTTAGTCCTACCGAGCAATTAGTCACCTACCGTCGACTTCGACCAAGGTATATATGCGCCTTGCTTTCTCCCCCGGCCCGGATTCTAGATGGCTTTGGCCCCCCTCCGGTCCCCACTGGCCGTGTAGTTGCCCTTGTTTATGGATCGAGTCCAATTAGTAACGTTCGAGTGGCATACTTTCTCCTTCCCTTTGGTTGTCTTTCTCTTGGCATTCGGCTGTCCGGTGACCGGGAAAGCAGGAGCTGGTGCAACCGCCGCATTCCCTCTCTTTCAACTCTTGCTCTTTTTTGGAATCGATCCCTTACAAGCTGCAATTTGTATGTAGGTCTTCTCGGAGAATATCTATATCTGTGTACAGATCGATGAGCCCTAAACATAAGGTCGGTGTTCATGCCTGTTCATAGGGTCGGTTGTAATATGAACTTTTCATATCAATTCCTCGATAAAAAGGAAAAAAAAGTATATGCGAATGTCTCATATATGCTAGTGTCTGATCGGCCACGCATATATATCTTGGTCCAAGTGGGTCGGTTAGGTGGAGACTAGAAAAAAAAAAAGGATGACTAGATGGCTGTTGTGAGTCTCTGTCACATGGAGGGTGGTAGGTGGAGACACTGAAACTGGGTTAAATCACCAAATTACGTGTTTTACATAATTAGCTCCGTCATTCAGCTTCCTCACACAACTCCTCACAACGTGAGAAACCTAAGATTACTCTTTCAATTAAACGAGAATTAATTTGGTTTGATAAAGGGGATATCACGTCATATGATAGCATATTCTTATGCATCATCTCTTAAAATAGTAACGATAGATGAAGTTGTAATTTATTACAATCTATAGCATGCAGCCCTTCACTAAGCCAAGTCAAGAGAGGGAACCAAAATACTCTATTCCGCGTCGGCAGCTCAGCAACGGATTCTACGTACTATGTACTATGGCTAGCCACTTTCTGCACCCTTGCCTGCCCAGTCTTCGCCTTGCCAGCTAGCTGTTTGCAAGACGTCACAGATCTGATCTTCAAATCTCTGTTTGAAAACTATCTAGACATGTAAGAGTCCAACACTGCACGCTGTCGTGATCCAGTGAACCGATAAATCAGAACAAGGACTACTAACCCCCACAAAGTTTGCCGACAGATATATAGTCTAAACAAGCTTGATCTTTGGACCACGGGAAAGTTGAAATTTTCTGAAATTTTGGTTAATTTCCAGTAGTATTAATTAGACGAAGTTGTTGAGCTGCTGGCCGCATCATGGATAACATTTGGTGCAGCGTTTTTTTAGTCCAAAACTGAGTCAAAAGTTGAGAAAAAGCTTAAAACTCGCATCATTTCCAGCTATCTATGTATTCACATGTAAATGTCATCTCTTATTCTTTGTGTTTTCACACCTAAAGTCTCCCCGTTGTGGTAGCCCGGCCGGACAAAGATTTGGAGAACGCATGCAAGGAGTAGGAGGCGTATGAATCTGCCCATCTGCTAATGGCTCGAAGTGACCCGGCCTCTTTGCATGCATCCCATATAAATACCACTGCCAGCATCGATCACACTTCAAGATCATTCCAAATTAGCCCTTCTCCAGTCTTCAAGCACGATGGGTAGTTCTGCTAGGATTGTGGGTGTCACCTTCCTGGTCCTGCTCTTCCTGGGCACGACCACTGCCGCCAGGGTCCTCACTCAATATGCAGGTGGTGGGGGTGGTGGCCAAGGGGGTGGAGGCGGTGGTGGACAGGGAGGCGGCTCCGGTTCCGGCTATGGTGAAGGCTACGGTGAAGGTGCCGGAGGAGCCCACGGTGGGGGTTACGGAAGAGGAGGTGGTGGTGGCGGGGGCGGTGGTCAGGGCGGTGGCCAAGGGTCTGGCTATGGATCCGGTAGTGGATACGGCTCCGGCTCTGGAGCGGGTGGTGCCAACGGTGGGGGCTACGGAAGAGGTGGAGGCGGCGGCGGCGGCGGAGGGTCTGGTGGTGGAAATGGGAGTGGGAGCGGCTCAGGATACGGGTCCGGCGGCGGGTCAGGCTATGGCGCTGGCGGAGCCGGAGGATATGGCCGTGGTGGTGGGGGTGGAGGTGGCGGCGGCCAAGGGGGTGGCGGTGGGAGTGGAAACGGAAGCGGTTCCGGTTACGGATCTGGTTCCGGTTACGGATCTGGTGGTGGGAATGGAGGCTATGGCAGCGGAGGTGGTGGTGGCGGTGGCGGTGGCGGAGGTGGCGGCGGTGGGAGTGGATCGGGCTCCGGATATGGGTCCGGCTACGGGAGTGGAGGCGGTAGCGGAGGTGGCGGAGGACACAACTGATCACCTGCATATATAGCCGTTATTCCAACATCAGACGATCCAGCAGTTATCTTCACAATAATGGTACACATACATGCTCAGGTGCAGTGATACCTTCGGAAACCTACTTCTCTGTAATAAAGTACTGGAAATTGTGCGATCGAAAATAGGCTAGCTAGTGGGGAAATAATTAAAATAGAGCTGTGCTCAGATGTCGACTTTTGTTTGTTATATATACAGTGGAGCTGTGGGAGGATGAATTAGAAGTATATACTTTTTTTACAAGCGTGAAAGAAAATATCACGTAATCTCTCTCTCTCTCTCTTTGTTTGTTATATATATAGTGGAGCTGTGGGAGGATGAATTAGAAGTATATACTTTTTTACAAGCGTGAAAGAAAATATCACGTAATCTGTGTGTGTGTGTGTGTGTGTGTGTGTGTGTGTGTGTGTGTGTGTGTGTGTGTGTGTGTGTGTGTGCAGTGGCGGAGCCAGAGTAAATTGAGAGGGGAGGGAACAACCATAATATATAATTTCAATAGAAAAATATATATTTAGTATACCAAGAATAAAATTTGAAAGTTAAAGGGTGCTGGCCAGGGATCCGACTATATATGGATCTGAAAGTTGCTACGGTTCCGGTTACGGAGCAGGTGGCGCCACCGGTCGGGGGTACGGAAGAGGTGGAGGTGGCTGAGGGTCTGGTGGTGGAAATGGGAGTGGGAGAGGGTCAGGGTACGGGTCCAGCGGTGGGTCAGGCTATGGCGCTGGCGGGGCCAGAGGGTAGGCGGGGCGGCGGTGTTGGAGGAGGAGGTGGCCAAGGCGAAGGCGGTGGGGGCGGAAACGGGAGCGGTTCAGGATAAGGGTCTGGTTCCGATTCCGGCTACGGATCATCGATCTGGTGGTGGGAATGGAGGGAGGTGGTGGATGTGACGGGGGTGGCAAGGGTGGGGGTGCATCAGTGCATGGCAGCGCGTCGGGCTCCGGATATGGATCCGGCTACGTACGGGAGTGGGGGTGGAAGCGGCGGCGGCGGTGGAAACTACTTAACTGCATAGCAGTTGCGACATGATCAGACGATCCAGACGTCAATATTGGACTGCCGTCTTTACATCAATACTACGTGTATACGTGATATCTATGCTTAATTAGATGTCTTTTGTTTTTCACGGTGGAACTGTGTGTCTTAAGGAAGTATTTTAAAAGAGTGCAAATAAGAATTCTCTTTAACAATGATAATTAATTATTATACCATGCTTCCAATACGGAAATAAATGGGACCCCCTCCCCGCCCTAGGGTGTTTGATTATATTTTTTTCTCTTTTTTCTCTTAAATTTAAAAAAAAAAGAAGAGTAAGAAACTTTCTAATTATAGTGTTTGGTGTTCCTTTTCTAAAAGGACGTGGACGCTGTATATCCTCGTGACCGGACATTCTCGTGCGGTTATTATCCCTCAGCTCCACCACGGAGGACCATCGATCTCTGAATCTGTGAATTAATAGGGTGTTTGGTTACGTTTTTTTTATCTCTTTCTCTTTCAAATTAAAAAAAGAGAGATAGAACTCATTTGTGGGGTGTTTGGTACAACTCTCCTAAATTTTAGGGAGATAATCCACTCCTATACAAATCTTCCTAAAAAAAAAAATAACTCATGACCAATTTTTTTTTTGAAACAACTCTCGTTCTCCCCCCGTGTGTCTCCCTCCTCTGGCTCGCCCCCCCTCCCCTCCCCCGACCGTTCCCCCTCCCCCGACCTCCCCGGCGGATCCCCCTCCGCTCCCCGGCGGATCGCGCCCCCCCTCCCCCGACCGTTCCCCCTCCCCCTCCCTCCCCAGCCGATCGCGCCCCCAACCCCCTCCCCCTCCTGCTCCGGCGCCCCCGCGCGCAACCCCAACCCCCTCCCCCTCCGGCTCCGGCCCCAACCCCCTCCCTCCCTCCGGTTCCCCCCTCCGGCAGCGCAGCCCCCTCCCCCCCTCCGGCTCCGGCGCCCCCGCGCGCAGCCCCTCCCCCTTCCCCCTTCCGGTTCCCCCCCTCCGGCTCTGGCGGCCCCCGCGCGCGCCGCCAGCCCCTCCCCCCTCCGGCTTCGGCGGCCCCCGCCCAGCCCAGCCCCTCCCCCCTCCGTCTCCGGCGGACCCTGCGCAGCCCCCTCCCCCTCCCCTCCCTCCGGCTCCGGTTCCAGCTCTCCCCTTCCAAACAATACTATATAAATTTTAAAAAATATATCATTTTTACCAAACAGATGTTATCAATTTTTATCAATTTTAAAATTTAAGTTAAAAATTAACATAACATAATTTTTGAGATAAAAAGAGTTCTAAAAAAAAAGTGCTCCCAAACATCCCATAAATGTGTTTTAAACATTTGTATTTTATGTGTAACGAATAACCATGTATATGTTTTTGAAAAAAAATTCCATTTAATTAAAAATACGTCTTATGATACTAATTGTGGACAATAAATTACATGTATTTAATTTCTAATTTTGAAACCCCCAGCGGAAGAAGGGGCGCGCGTCTTCATCTAGGTTAGGTCCCACGAGACGGCTACATATATTACTAATTTTTGATCCAACTATTACTTAATTTTAATTCGAGTTAATTTCTCTTATTTATGAAAAGATATAATTATAAATAGACCTAATATTTTTTTATTTTAACATAATATCATCCTTAATCTTAAAATAATAGTCGATTAAAATAAATTTTAAATTAAAATAACTCACAAATTAATTATGATATATAATAAATTAATAAAATAATCTTTCGATTGAATGTCTTCGACACTTAAGTCAAAATTATTCTCCATAAATCGATCAGGTTTTTTACTGCGCATCAACGCTGAGTACGGAGATTATGGCAGTGGAAGTGGCAGAGCTGACGGAGGCAGCGGTGCTAGTAGTTGGTTGGGCTCTGGGTATGGCTGCAGTTATGGCAGTGGCGGCGCTATCGGTGGTGGCGGACACAATACTAACAAGTAACAAGCAAACCACCGAGCTTCCAGCGCCAAACAACGTTATCTTCACGGCAATAATTCGCAGGCGTGTGACTTCTCCGTGACAAAATCACAGTTACACCCACACAAAGCCTGGAGAACAGATGCACTCCCCTGTATGTGTCAACTTGGAGCGGAGAATTATATATTTATCTCAATATTATTGTTTACAGATTTGACAACCATACAACAGAGGTGAGCTCTGACTCTTTTAAGCCCAATTTGTTATTCAAATAGGGCGGCTTTGACATCGGGGTAAGGGGGTGCCTTAATCTACCTCAAAAGGTCGATTGAGATACTCGACCTCGATCAGCCCATTTCTGTGAGAGGGAGGCGGGGTCCACCGGTTAGTCCATGTCGGCTAATCGACCGACCACTCCGGCGTCAAAGATGGCCATAATGTCTCAAGATTCTTCACCCGATGATAGAGAAACCCGGAAGATCTATCGCGTCTCTCACACATATCTCTCTTACTCGAGATCGAATATCGTATTCGATCGAAAGAGATCGAATGTGTTATTTTACCCCGTTAACAAATAAGGCTTTAAGGAACAGAGTCATAAGCTGTTACCAAAGAGTCTTGATCAAAACTGGGACAAATTCATAGGATAATAATTGTGGTTACAACAAATCAAGAGGACTCTTGATTAACTAGTCTTCTCGATCTAGGACTCTATCACGAGCCGCCTTCCAAACTGTCTACGTGGAAGAGTCCCACTTCCGCACGTCAAGAAGAGCACCCACACGGCGGCGACTGGCTTGTGCGGTGCCGAGCCGTGAGTGGCGGCAGTGCACCGGAGGGCAGCAGGACCCCGCGGCGGTGGCGGGCGAAGGTGCTGCTGCGGCCGTTCGCAGGGCAGCGGAGGTCGCCGCGGCGGCTTGGCCTGGGGTCGCGGAAACCGGCAGGGCAGCCGGGATGGGCTGCCTGGGACGCGGCCGGCGGTGCTCGCGCTCGTGTGACGGACAGGGCACGGAGATGAGGGGGCGAGTTCTGCAATGGTTTTTTTCTTCTAATCCCAGCGAAGAGAAACTACCGGGAAGATGAACAGTGGCGGGGAACCATCAGGGAAATGGAGAAACACAAGTAAAGGAAATATTAAGTGGGGCACGGGGAAGAAGATGACAAATCGGTGAGGAGAATAGGCAGTTAACATCTGTGAACATTGATGGGTGGTACGGTGGAGGGAAAGAAAGGCAAATGAAAACACAGGGGAGGGAGGAAGAAACTGGAGATGTGTGATACGGAGGAAAAATAAAGGAGAAAGGAAACGGAGAAATAGGGATACGGGGGAGAATAAAACTCGACGGAATCAAACAAAAAGAATAAGGAAGTGAGATTGCGGTCTCGCGCCAGAAAGAAGAATAAGGGTTTCAGTACGAAGAAGAAAGAAGGTTTAACATCTAATCAGAGAAAGGAACACACGGCGACGCTGCAATTTTTTTTAATCATTATTTAACTTTAATTAGGGTTAACTTATACTATTTATAAAGAAATATAATTATAAATAAACTCACACTTCTTTTTAATTTGACATCCTAATATCCCTACTCTTAAATTAAATAAAAATACAAAATCGATTAAAAATAAACTCTGAACTAAAACATTCTATAAACTAATTTCAAAGATAAAAAATTAATAAAATAATCTTTCACATGGACGTCTTCGACGCTTCTCAAATAAATCAGAGAATCTGCTAACATAACACGTGCAATCCTCTCCGCATCAATTTCTGGGTACCTACGTTTTCAAGCATCTAATTATGTTACGTGGCGCAAGGATGAGTAAGGTGGTAGCAGACGGAATGGAGGTTGTTGCTGTCAGTCTTACTAAGTATATTTTCGCAGTAACTAATTAACGGGAAGGCTGTGACAATTAATTAAGGTTGTTGTTAATGAACTACGGACATTAATGTAAAATTGGTGGGTTTTGTTTCTCTATATCAGATTAAAAAATCGCGTCCACGTGTGAGAATATTATTCCCTAGCTATCTGAAGTTTTATGTGTTTTGTTTTGGATAAATTAATTTAGAAATAAAAAGAGGATAACATGTAAAATTATAAGAATAAAAGTTATACATATAGTATTAAACTGTGCTGATTAATTAAGAAAAGGGGCTAAAGTTAACGTTCCGTCCCACGGATGACATCTTACCTCCATCTTTTATTTGTAATGTTAGGATATCATTTTAATAGGATTTTTTATCTTTTCTCACGATATATATCATAAAAGTTATTTCTTCTTTCTTCCATTTTACTAAAATTGAAGCTGAGTTTACTGTATTGCGTCGCTGTAACTGGGAGGGTTGACAAAATGGCAGGCTCGGAGTATTTACAGTAACGACTATTGTGTCAAACATTGTTCGTCTATACATGCATATATATTTTTGGGTGATGATCAAGTGAGGACAGTCTCACTTGATGTCGTCGTGACCTCATTATCTTCTATGTATTATTTTATATATATTTTTAAAAAAATAGATGAGACATAAGGTCTATTATCTCGAAGTGAGGCTCAAGTAAGTAAAAACATGTCTAAGAAGATAAGAAAAAAATAAATAAATATGAATGGTGACTTAAGTTTCAAGTCATTATTTACACTTCTTTATTTTTTCTTGCCATAAACTCTGAGTAAAATAAGAGACTTGGACTCCACTTTACGGTAGAGAACATGAGCCCCACGTATATATATACACACGTGACAGATAAGTTGCATTCTCTCACTACAAGAAGATGCGTGGATAGCCATTGCTAAGGCTTCAGTTCTCGGCAGTGTTGTTGAAGTGTAGGCTAAAACATCCAAATATGAAAAGTTCGCCAACTCTTTGAAACCTCACACCTGTCTCCAGGCTTAAGCGGTGAGGCTTAATGACGTCGGTCTGACTTTGTTCTTTTATTTCTTGCATCTAGATATTTGATCAATCTCAATGGCTTTAGCGCGTTTCGTGTTAACTATGTGAAGGGGCATAATCTCGCGCTTGTACTGAGCTGGAAGAATGATCACCGAATAGTGAACTGTAGAGAAAGGGAAATAGATCAGGGGGTCCAGGGATGATTCTCTGGGGAAAATCCTCCGATGCCTAAGTCAGTAGAGTAATTGTGGAAGATGGGGAGGGAGGTAGAAAGAGGTGCACGAGATCTCCCAACACCAAGGGGGTGAAGTGGTTCCTGCTCAGGAGATTTTAGGCGTGTATTGTCCTTACCTTTCACTGGAGGGAGTCTCTGGTTTATATAGTGTGCTCACCTTATGAGTCCTATAAGCTGAAGAGTTTCAGGCGGGAGTTACGTCCTCATCGTGGGATCTTTACGTCCTCATTGTGGGATCTTCATAGTCTTTAGGGATCATGGGTCTCTTATCCTCATAACTCCTCCTCATAAAGGGCTCTCAACGACAGCGTGGACAAGCAGTCATCGATAGGTCCGAGCACAAAAGGTGCCAACCCTATCCGGGCGATAGGCATAGCTCGGATGAAGTCAGGTCGGAGTGGGCGTAGAGCGCTTGCCTCTATCCCGATGAAGGGATAACTCGGGCATGGGTCTTCCTCCGTTCTGACCGTCGCTCGGGCCTTCCGAGCCTAAGGGCCGCCGAGGAAGGATGGGATCCCGAGTAATCTTATTGGACTTTTTAGCCTAAGTGGGCCCTATGGGGCTGTCACTTGGATGAGCTAAGCCTCGTTTGGTCCTGATGGACTTAGTTTGGCTACTCTTAGATGGGCTACAGAAATCCCCCTCCACTTGTCCCCCTCCAACTCCCGAGCTTTAACAAGCTCGGAAGAGTAGCTGTTGGGGTTTTAGACCAGCGTGGCTCAGGTGGGTGGAGATCTGTCGGTGTTAAGAAGCCACGTACCGTGGTCACCTGGGCCCGTAATAATGATGATCCTGACGGATTTGAACTGAAGGGGCCCCCTTTTCTCGGAGGTCGGAACGACGCGCCGCCTCCCGCGTGGGGATATAGGCGTAGGGCGCTTGATGTCTTTCCAGATTTCCTCCGTCTTTAGGATTTTGGCTCTCCTCTGTTCTTTGCTTTTGGGCTCTTCGATGCGTCGTGAGGACACGGCGGAAGAGCAGAGGCTTGCAGCGGCGTTTGTGGAGTTGGCAGAGATAACCGCGGAGGTAGTCTAGCGGCTTCCTCTTCCCCCGGAATCTTCGGGGTCCCGAGATCGCCCTTCCTCAGAGTCTTCTCCGGATTCCATGGCGGACCAGCGCTTGGATGCTGAGGAGTGGGAGGACGAGCCGATGGTGAAGGCGCCGGTTCCAAACTGCAATGAACTGGGAGAGGCGGATGTGAGAAGGCTGGAGCACCAGTATCGCCTGCCCCACAAGTTCTGCTTTGTCGCGGCTTCCCCCCACGAAACGAGCCTGGACTCTCGTACGGGCCACATCTATACTTTCCTTCTGTCGTGGAAGGGTGGGTTTCGCCTTCCCTTCGAACCTTTCGTTCTTCAGCTTATCAATTTTTTCCTGTTGGCACCCATTCAGTTGGTAGCCAACTCTTATCTTCTCCTTTCCGCCTTCCGCATTCTCTGCCGCCAGTGCGGAGTTCCTCCATCCTTGGACCTCTTTCACTATTTCTTTGAGTTGAAAGTGCATCCTTCGGCCGGGAAGGGTTTCTATCTCACCCAGGCGAGGGCGGCGAAGGATTCTTCGCATAAGGGGTGGAAAACTCAATTCTTCTGGGTGGGGATTTGTTCAGTGGAGGAAACCTGGAGGTGTCTAGTAATCCCCAATTTCCACCCGAATATCCCCCCTAGGCAGGATGAGTTCCCTCCACATGTGGAGAAATACGCGGCCATCCTGCTGAAGCACCGCCAATCCACCGAAGAGCTGGTTACTCCAGAGAATATCGAGCGGTGTCTTCTTATGTGGCTGCATCCGTCGGGCTCAGGTGCCACAAACTAGGTTCTCCTTTGGATGTTGGCATCATTTTTCTTTTTCTGAATATGTCTTCTTCTTCGTGCAGACACCAGGCGGGAGGCTTTGGAGGAGGCCGCAGAGGTGATCGAGCTTGGCGATGACTCGGCTGCTGATGAACCAGCTACTCCCACAGGTCACTCCCGAACCAGATATAAGGGCAAGGCGGCGGCCCAGGGCGAATCCTCCAGGTCGCGGGGGTCTGTGGACGCACTAAAATTCACTCATTCAGGTCGTTCGTCTGTTAAGTGCGTGGACGTGCCAGTCACCGAAGTGACAATTTATTCGGGCTCCGAAGATCCCATGGTGCGCTCGATCTGACTTCGTCAGACGATTGTGTGGTTCGTGTCGGGACCAAAACCCGCCGCGCCATAAAGGTCACGGCGTCATTTACATCCCCCATACGAGGGAACACCCTTGATTAATCGCCGAGATTCAGGGCCTCATGGCCAAGAAATTAATTACATGAAAGGTCTATTACGAGGTATTGAAATCCTCAAGTGAGGGCGAGAAGAAAACCGGTCGTGATCATGTTGGTCGTGTACTGACCATTTAATGTTCGGACGAATGTCCGGCTCGAGAAAATCACGGTTGTCGTGGGAAAACCGGAACTCATGTATGCCGAGGTACGGCAAATTTATTGTTCGGAAGAGCGGAAAAAACGTTCGGCTGAGCCTCGGTTGGAGCGGTCAAAAACCAGTAAATCTGTTGGCTCGGTGCAAGAACAAGCTACGACCATACTGCGGTGGGCCCCCCCGCGGTCGAAACAAGACTTGCATGAGCGTCATTAATATTTTCGGTGCCAAGGGGCAACGAGGGAATATCCCTTGAATCGGCTGAAAAGCCCTATGTCTAGGGAAGCGGACGTTCGAAACATGTCGGTCATTCGGGAAACCATTCAATATTCGGACGGGGGTCCGGCTTGAGAATATTGTAATCGTCGCGGGAGGACCTGGAACATATGCATGCCAGGATACGGCAAGTTTATTATCCCGAGACACTGAAAATATTCAGTCGAATCTCAGTTATTGTAGCCGGAAACCAGTGAATCTATTGGCCCGGTGCGAGATCGAGTCAGGACCATACCGGGGGCGCCTCCCGTGGTCTGAGCGAGGCTTGCGCGGGCATCATTAATATTTCCGGTGCCGGAGGGCAACGGGGGAGAGTCCCGGGACTGGACTCCAGAACCGAAAATGTGTTCGAAAGGAGCGGGCTGTAGACCGGGGATATGAGCGAGACGATGACCATGATCGGGACAGGCCTGCGGTCTAAGTGTGGCCCACGGGGGTCTTATTGATATTCTCATGGAAGGAGTCCAGGGGTGACATGAGCTATCTCGTTCTATTCAGATTTTTGTCGGTCACTTGCGGACCACTTGATATTCGGACAAGGGTCCATATTGAAGGTGCGACGTGGATAGGAACGACCCCGTACAAATGTATGCCGAGTTTACGGCAATTTCAATGAAAGGGCGGGAACGAATCCCGATAGAGTGAATCCGATTTGACGAGCTATCGGCCCAGAGCAATACTGGGTCACGACCACGTCGGGGTAGGAGCCATCGGCCATATTGATTGCTCACGGGTCTTTTCATATTCAGACACAGGTCCATAATAGAAACGCGGCGAAAACTGAGGTGAACCCGTTCAAATGTTTGCCGAACGTGCGGTAATTTTAGTAGTGGCTCGGAAGGGATCCGGCCTGAGGAACGAGTCCGGTTTAATTGGAATGTCGGCCCAAGACTAGGTCAGGGCCTGGCCATGTCGGGATAATTCCAAAGACTCAGGCCCAACCTGAAAGGGCGGCATTGTAGTTCCTTCAGCATCGGGTCACGGGAGAGATGGGGCTGCAACATAGATTTTACCATTTTCTTTATCTGAGCTTTAAATTATGTGCATATATATTTTATTGCTTATTTCCCTTTTATGTATTTATTCTGGATGATTTCTTCATTTTGTTTATTATTATTACTATTATATTTTCCCTTTCCTTTTTTACTATTATTATTATTATTTCACTTTTTTTGTTTATTTCTCATATATATATTCGGGTTTATTTATTTATCATAATTTTTATTAATTTATTATCATTATTATTATTATCATTATCATGACATATTTATATATGTTTATATATTTTTATTTTGGAAGGAAAAGTGGGCCGTTGGGGGGAAAAAGGGGTGTGTCGGCGAAGGCAGGGAGAGCATGCCGGAGAGGGCCAGGGGAGCGTGCCGCTGAGAGCCAAGGGATAGAAGAGTGTGCCGCTGAAGGGCTGCAGGGGTGTGCCGCTGAAGGCCTTGCAGAAGGTGTACCAGTGAGGGCGCCAGGGAGCGTGCCGCTGAGCGGCCATGAAGGGTGATTAGGGGCGCGCCGGTGAAGGAGCTGGCAAGGTGTGTCGGCGAAGGCCAGGGAGAGCGTGTCGGGGGAGAGTGGCTAGCGGCGCACCGCTGAGGGGTGGCAGGAGCGTGCCGCTGAAGGGCGCGTTGAGCGTGTCAGGGAAGGATGGTGGGAGGTGTGCCGGCGAAGGCCAATGGATGGCGTGCCGGCGAAGGAGCTGGCGAGCGTGCCGCTAAAGAGGGCGTATCGGCCAAGGGTGGCTAGAAGGTGTGCCGACGAAGGGCGACTGCGGGGGCGCACCGCTGAAGGGCATGGGGAGCCCACTCCTCCTCCGTTTCTTTTAAGGCTTTTCTTTTCTTCTTTTCTGATTTTGTTGAATTTGTATGTGTTTCTTCTCTCTTTCTCTTGATTATCTTTCATTCTTTCTCCCATGAGGTCGAACGTTCAAGTTGTTTAGTTGTTATTCGGTTCGGCTCTCTTTGAGTTAATTACGGTTCCCTTGCCTCGGTTAAAGCATTTTACCGTTGTTCTTTTTGTTTGTTTGTTGCTTTCTTTTAGTCCTTTTTAAGGTGTGGTTGTTCTATTTGTTTGCTGCTTCCTTTTATCTTTTAATATGTTATCGTTTCTAATAAAAATTCGGCAGCATCTCCCCTTGACCCGAGCGTAAGGGAGATACAGGGAACGCGCCCACACGGAGTGGCGGCACCCGACAACTGGAGGTGGGCGCCCGAGAGTGGCAACACCTTTATTAAAACTTCGGAAAACTCGGAGGCAACGGTGAGTGGAAGACTATCCTAGGACTGGCTAAGGGGGATGCACCGGGTAAGAAGAAGGGGCAAGTGTGCCGGGCCAAGGAGGCCAAGGGTATGGCGGTGAAGGCCATGAAGGCCGTGCCGAGGAAGGCCCAAAGGGGCGTACCGGCGAGGGCCATCATAGGCGTGCCGGGGGAAGGCAGCGAAGGCCGTGCCGGCGAAGGGTGTTGAAGAGTGCACTGGCGAAGGCCTGATGGGGGTGTGCCGGCGAAGGCCTGATCAGGCGCGCCGGCGAAGGGTTGAAAGAGGGCGTGCCGCTGAAGGCTAGGGTGTGCCGCTGAAGGCACGACTGGGCGTGCCGTTGGAGGCACAATCAGGGCGTGCCGTTGGAGGCACAATCAGGGGTGAACGAAAGCGAAAACACTCGGCAAGAAGTAAACCCTAAAGAAAAAAAAAAGAAAAAAAAAAGGGGGCGGGAAACACCGAAGGATGTAAACACAGAAGACATACATTGGGGAGACGTCCGAGGAGACGTTTGCAAGCCTTCTACTTTTATTCTCATAAGAGGAGTGCCCCAACGGGGCTAATACATCGCGACGACGGAAAAAAGGATATGAAGGGAAAGAAAGAAGAAAAGAAAATACAGTGGGAGGGAAACGGAGCGTGGACTCCTCCCCTCCCGGACCTCACTCCCTCTCTCCACTCATTCTTCTTCTGCTCTTCTCTTCGCACGGACGCCGGGAGCCGGAGTAGCAGCGGGGAGGGGAAGGGCAGCATGCCCTCTCCCCCCTTTCTTCTTCTCTTCTTCTCCTCCTCTTCTTCTCTTCTTCTCTTCGCCCTCTACCTCTGTGTCTCCCCTTTCTTTTTGTCGAAGGAGAGGGATTTTTATACCCTCCACGGCGGAAGCGTTCGAGCACGGTAGTCGGAGGCGGGAAATCGGAGGCATTGATTGGGGATTTGACCCGTCGTCCTTGGTGGCAGGGGGATAGGCAGCGTGGCTCTCTCCCCGGGCGACACCTCAGCAAGTCCACTGCGCGCCAAGAATCCGTAGGGCATGGGCATCACATCGTTCGGCCGTTGAAATGCCTTAATGCTGTGCCGCTGGCGGGCTCAAGAAGTGTGCCGCTGGGAGGGCCAAAGGCCGTGCCGCTGAAGGGCTGCCCAAGCGTGCCGTTGAGGGGGCAAACAACGTGCCGCTGGAAGCCCAAGGAGGTGTGCCGCTGGAGCTCCGAACGGGCGTGCCACTGAAGCCCAAACTGGGCGTGCCGTTGGGCGCCTGGGGGTGTGCCGCTGGGCCTCCCAGGGAGTATGCCGCTGGAGGCACCCTGGGGGTGTGCCGCTGGGCGCCTGGGGGTGTGCCGCTGGGGCTCCCAGGGGGGTGTGCCGCTGGGCGCCTGGGGGTGTGCCGCTAGGGCTCCCGGGGGGGTGTGCCGCTGGAGGCATCCTGGGGGTGTGCCGCTGGGGCTCCCAGGGGTGTACCGCTGGGGCTGACTTGAGCCCGTTTTGAGCACGAGTTATGGTTCGTTTGATTTCTTTTGGGAGCCACGGATTGTGAGCTTCCCGGGGGTTGGTTTCTCTTGGCTGTCGTGACTCCGGGGACGGCTTCGCGGCAGTGTGCATATTTGGGGAGTCCGGATGACCAGTCTCTCCGGGGCTTCTTCACTCGGTGCCGTTGTTGGTGCTGGGCCGAGTAGGATATCTGGGTGTGTAATTTTTGGTGTCCACAAATGCCCCCCACCCACGGGTAGCGCGGGCGAAGGATGAGCCGGGCGGTGCCCGCTGGTGTACTGGTCTCTTTTTCTCTTCATCGGCACCGACGGGGTGTCGGGAGCTGACGTAGCATGCTTGTCTCTTCTCCTATTCATCAGTGCCGACAGGGCGTTGGGAGCCGTCGTAGCGTGTTGGTCTCTTCTTCTCTTTTGCATCAGTGCCGACAGGGCGTCGGGAGCTATCGTAGCATGTTGGTCTCTTCTTCTCTTTTTCATCCGTGCCGACAGTGCGTCGGGCACTGACACGGTATGCTGGTCTCTTTGTCTCTTCGTCAGTGCCGACGGGATGTCGGAAGCTGTCATGGTTTGTTGATCTCTTTGTCTCTTCGTCAGTGCCGACGGGATGTCGGAAGCTGTCATGGTTTGTTGATCTCTTTGTCTCTTTGCCAGTGCCCACAGGGTGTCGGGAGCTGACCTGGTTTGTTGATCTCTTTGTCTCTTCGTCAGTGCCGACGGGGTGTCGGGAGCTGACCTGGTTTGTTGATCTCTTTGTCTCTTCGCCAGTGCCGACAAGGTGCCGGGAGCTGACCTGGTTTGTTGGTCTCTTTGTCTCTTTGTCAGTGCCGACAGGGTGTCGGGAGCTGACCTGGTTTGTTGGTCTCTTTGTCTCTTCGTCAGTGTCAACAGGGTGCCAGGGGCTGACCTGGTTTGTTGGTCTCTTTGTCTCTTTGTCAGTGCCGACGGAGTGCCGGGCGCAGATCTGGTTTGTTGACTCTTGGTCTCTTCTTCTCTTCGTCAGTGCCGACGGGGTGTCAGAAGCTGACATTGTTTGTTTGTCTCTTTTTCTCTTTGTCAGTGCCGACGGGGTGTCGGGCGCTGACATGGTTGTTTGTCTCTTTGTCTCTTCATCAGTGCCGACAGGATGCCGGGAACTGAAGCAGTATGTTGGTCTCTTCATCAGTGCCGACGGGGTGTTGGGAACTGAAGCAGTGTGTCGGTCTCTTTATCTCTTCATCAGTGCCGACGGGGCGTCGGGAGCTGACATGCTCTATTGGTCTCTTTGTCTCTTCGTCAGCGCCGACAGGGTGTCGGGAGCTGACATGATGTGTTGGTCTCTTTGTCTCTTCGTCAGCGCCGACAGGGTGCCGGGAGCTGACATGATGTGTTGGTCTCTTTGTCTCTTCGTCAGCGCCGACAGGGTGCCGGGAGCTGACATGGTTTGTTTGTCTCTTCTTCTCTTATTTTCCTTCTCTTCTCTTTTCTCCTCTTCTATATTCCCTTGCACATAAACAATGGGTGAGAATTTATTTAGTGTCCTCAAATCAGGGAAGCGGGCTGCGAAAGCCAAAATTTGGGGAGCAGGCTGCCAGAGCCAGACTTGGGAAAGCGGGCCATGGGGGCCGAGGTAAGTAGGCTAAAAGTGCCAAAGTTGGGAAGCAGGCTATAAAAGCCAAAGGGAAGCAGGCCAGAAGAGCCAAAGTCGGGAAGCGGGCCGCGGAGGCCGAATTGGGGGAGCAGCTTATAAAGCCAAGGATATTGGGAAGCGGGCTGCAAGAGCCGAAATTATGGGAAGTGAGCCGCGAAGGCCAAATTCTGGGAAGCAGGCTATGAGAGCCGAATTCCGGGAAGCAGGCTGTGAGAGTCAAAGATGTTGGGAAGCGGGCTGCAAGAGCCGAAATTATGGGAAGCGGGCCGTGAAGGCCGAATTCGGGGAAGCGGATTACAGAAGCCGGAGTTGGGAGATTAACGAGCCGCGAGGGCAAGAGGTAGGCCATGGGGGGACCAAGATTGGGCTCTACGAGCTAGAGCTGGGAAAATAGGCTGCGATAGCCGAAATTGATTTTACTGTATACACACATTATTTTTTTATTTATTTATTTGTTATTATTTTTTTATTCAAGCATGCATGCATTCATTAGCAGACATAACATAAATATACGTATGTGATAGCTCCCTCTATAGGGGATGGGATAGGGACATCGCCCATAATTCGCAGACACGGTGCGGGTCATGAGGCACAATTGAGGGGTGGTGCACCCGTCAAGAGGATATCGCACGTCTTGCATGCATAGTCTTAATTCACGCATTTCACCCGAGGCAATTCTCTGTGGTGTGACGGTACAAATGTGTGAACAAAGAGCCCTAACCATAGGGATATGCAGGTTTTCCTGGTGACACTCGAGGATCACTCTAGCGCCTACACATTAGTTCTAAGCTTTCGACTTTCGGTAGCTTCACACAGCCCCCACCTGTTTATTTTGGTAGCGGATTTCACCGTTCGGCGCGAGTCTCCTCATGTGTCTCAATAGGGATTCCCGGCTACTAAGATTCGTCCTTATTATGATTCTATTGCGGATTCCACCGTTTGACGCGAGTTTCCTCATATGTCTCAATGGGGATTCCCAGCTAATAGGTTTCATCCTTATTGTAATTCGCTTCACCATTTCGCGCGAGTCTCCTCATGTGTCTCAATGGGGATTCCCGGCTACTCGGATTCACGTTTCTCTCTTTTTTTTTGCATCATTTTTTTCTCTCTTTTTTATTTTTTTTTATTTTACAGTGGGGGTAGACAGCTTTTTTCTCACGATTACCTTTCACGTGAGTGCATGAATTCAAGTCTCCGTAGAGTGCTAAGAAGAAATTCGGGCAATCCCTATAGTCGAAGGCTATTGAACACATTAAGTGCTAAGTGTGGGAGCGTTGTGTCAGGTTTATTTTGTGAGTTGGGCTTAACGATTCAGCTATGACTCTTCCCCTTGGCGTGTGCTCCCGCCATAATTGGGTTCCCTTCGAGCGCGTGCCATGACGCCCGTGTATCCGGATTCGGGGCGATATTATTTAGTAAGGAAACACGGTCCTAGAAAATTCCAAGGAGGTGTATTATTCTATAATAAGCAACCATGCAAACAGGGCAATCAAGCATTCTCTTCTTTCTTCTTTTTTATTTTGTTGTTTTGTTGTTGTTTTTTTTTGTTTGTTTTCCCTGTGTTTTTTTTTGTTTGTTTTTTTTTTGTGGCATAAGAAAATATTGTTGTTACGTATAAGTGTAGTGGTAGTAGAGGTATTAGGGAAGCAGACAATGGAGGGCCGAAAGGACATCAGGGAAGCGGGCTATATAAGCCGAGGGACATTGGGGAAGCAGGCCATAAAGGCCAAAAGAAAGTAGGTTGCTAGAGCCCAAGTTGGAAAGCAGGCTGCGAGAGCCAAAGTTGGGAAGCGGGTTATAAAAGCCAGAATTGGGGAGCAGGCCACGGAGGCCAAAGGGGAAGCGGGCTACGGGAGCCAGAACTGGGAAGCAGGCCACAAAGGCTAAAGGGGAAGCAGGCCATGAGAGCCAAAGTTAAGAAGTATGCTATAAAAGCCAAAGGTAAGCAGGGTGCAAGAGCCAAAGTTGGGAAACGGGCCGTGAAGGTCAAAGGTAAGCAGGCTGCAAGAGACAAGGTATGGGAAGCGGACCGTGAAGGCCAAAGGTAAGCAGGCTGCAAGAGCCAAAATTGGGAAGCAGGCCAGAAGGCCAAAGGTAAGCAGACTGCAAGAGCCAGATTATGGGAAGCAGGCTGAAGGAGCCGAAGTTGGGAAGCGGGCTACAGGAGCCGAAGTTACGGGAAGAAGGCCGTGAAGGCCGAATTCTGGGAAGCAGGCTATAGAAGCCAAAAGGAAGCAGGCCATGAGAGCCAAAGGTAAGCAGGCTGCGAGAGCCAGAGTTGGCGAGCAGGCCATAAAAGCCAAGGGGAAGCAGGCTACGAGAGCCAGAATTGGGCAGCAGGCTATAAAAGCCGAAGGGAAGCAGGCTGCAAGAGCCAAGGTTGGGAAGAAGGCCACGAGGGCCAAAGGTAAGCAGGCTGCGAGAGCCAAAGTTAGGGCGCAGGCCACAAAAGCCAAGGGCAAGCAGGCTACGAGAGCCAGAATTGGGAAGCAGGCTATAAAAGCCAAAGGGAAGTAGGCTGCAAGAGCCAAGGTTGGGAAGCAGACCACGAGGGCCAAAGGTAAGCAGGCTGCGAGAGCCAAAGTTGGGAAGCGGGCTGCAAGAGCCGAATTCTGGGAAGCAGGCCGTAAAGGTCGAATTCTGAGAAGCAGGCTACAAGAGCCAAAGATATTGGGAAGCAGGCTGCAAGAGCCGAGATTGTGGGCAGCAGGTTATGAAAGCCAAATCAGGGGAGCAGACTACAAGAGCCAAAATTGGGGAGCGGGCTGCAGGAGCCACAATGATGGGAAGCGGGCCGTGAAGGCCGAATTCTGGGGAGCAGGCCGTAAAGGCCGAATTCTGGGAAGCGGGCCGCAGGAGCCGAAATTGGGAAGCGGGCCGTGAAGGCCGAATTCCGGGAAGCAGGCCGTAAAGGCCGAATTCTGGGAAGCAGGCTGCAAGAGCCAAAGATATTGGGAAGCGGGCTGCAAGAGCCAAAATTATAGGAAGCAGGTTACGGAAGCTAAATCGGAGAAGCATGCTACACGAGTCAAAATTGGGCAGCAGGCTATAAGAGCCAAAGGGAAGCAGGCTGCAAGAGCCAAAGTTGAGAAAGCGGGCCGTAAGAGCCGAAGGATACTGAAAAGTAGGCTAAAAAGCCAAGGGATATTGGGAGTAGGCTGACAAGCCGAGAGATATTAGAAGTAGGCTATAAAGCCGATAATATATAGGAGAGCGCAGTGGGACGGGTGGATTAATTCTGATAGTGGGTCTTGGCCAGAATAACTGAGCCAAAGGGCGTCGGGTAGTAGGATACGAGAGCCGAGGAGAAGGGCTTGTGAGGCGGCGAGTTCGGAGACCATGTCTGTCTCATGCCTCTCTCTCTCTCTTTTTTTGTGTGCGAAGAGGCGGGTACAAAGACCATGTCTGCCTCATGTCTCCTTTTTTCCTTCTCTTCTTCTTTTGTGTGGGGAGACAGGTGCGAAGACCATGTTCGCCTCGCGGCTGTTCTTTCTCTTCTTCTCATTTTCTTTTATGGAGAGGCAGGTGCAGAGACCATGTTCGCCTCATGACCGCTCTTTTTCTTCTTCTCTTCTTCTTTTATGGAGAGGCAGGTGCAGGGACCATGTTCGCCTCATGTCTCTCTTTTTTCTCTTCTCTTCTTCCTTTGTAGAGAGGCAGGTGTAGGGACCATGTTCGCCTCATGTCTCTCTTTTTTCTCTTCTCTTCTTCCTTTGTAGAGAGGTCTCTCTTTTTTCTCTTCTCTTCTTCCTTTGTAGAGAGGCAGGTGCAGGGACCATGTTCGCCTCATGTCTCTCTTTTTTCTCTTCTCTTCTTCCTTTGTAGAGAGGCAGGTGCAGAGACCATGTTTGTCTCATGATTACTCTTTCTCTTCTTCTCTTCTTCTTTTATGGAGAGGCAGGTGCAAGGACCATGTTTGCCTCGTGATCATTTCTTTCTTTTCTTCTCTTCTTCTTTTGTGGAGAGGCGGGTGCAGAGACCGTGTTCGCCCCGTGATTGTTCTTTCTCTTCGTCTTTTCTTCTTTTATGGAGAGGGGGGTGCAAAGACCGCGTCTGCCTCGTGACTCTCTTTTTTTTCTTCTCTTCTTCTTTTGTAGAGAGGCAGGTGCAGAGACCATGTTCGCCTCATGACTCTTTCTCTTTTTTTTCTTCTTTTGTAGAGAGGTAGGTGCAGAGACCGTGTTTGCCTCATGATTGCTCTTTCTCTTCTTCTCATCTTCTTTTATGGAGAGGCAGGTGCAGGGACCATGTTCGCCTCATGTCTCTTTTTTTTCTTTTCTCTTCTCTTCTTTCTTTGTAGAGAGGCAGGTGCAGAGACCATGTTTGCCTCATGATTGCTCTTTCTCTTCTTCTCTTCTTTTATGGAGAGGCAGGTGCAAGGACCATGTTTACCTCGTGATCATTTCTTTCTTTTCTTCTCTTCTTCTTTTGTGGAGAGGCGGGTGCAGAGACCGTGTTCGCCCCGTGATTGTTCTTTCTCTTCGTCTTTTCTTCTTTTATGGAGAGGCGGGTGCAAAGACCGTGTCTGCCTCGTGACTCTCTTTTTTTTTCTTCTCTTCTTCTTTTGTAGAGAGGCAAGTGCAGAGACCCTGTTCGCCTCATGACTCTTTCTCTTTTTTTTCTTCTTTTGAAGAGAGGCAGGTGCAGAGACCGTGTTTGCCTCATGTGCATTCTTTCTTTCCTTCTCTTCTTTTGTGTGATGAGGCGGGCTCGAAGATCACGTCTGCCTCATGTGTCTTGGTTCTGCTCTTCTTCTTTTATGTGAAGAGGCGGGTTCAGGGACCACGTCTGCCTCATGTGTCTTTTCTTCCTTTTCTTCTCTTCTTCTTTTGCGTGGAGAGGCGGGCTCGAGGACCGTGTTTGCCTCGTGACACTTCTTTTTCTTCTTCTCTTCTTCCTTTTTATGGAAAGAGGCGGGCTCGGGGACCACGTCTGCCTCATGTGTATTTTTTCTTTTCTCTTCTTTTTTGTGATGAGGCGGGCTCGAAGACCACGTCTGCCTCATGTGTCTTTTCTTCATTTTCTTCTCTTCTTCTTTTGCGTGGAGAGGCGGGTGCAGAGACCATGTTCGCCTCGTGACTCTTTGTCTTTTTTTTTCTTCTCTTCTTCCTTTTTATGGAAAGAGGCGGACTCGGGGACCTGTGGACGCACTTTCCGTTAAGCGGTTGTTCCCGGTTCGTCTGTTGGTTTTATTAAGTGCGTGGGCGTGCCAGTCACCGGAGTGACAATTTATTCGGGCTCCGGAGAGCCCATGGTGTGCTCGATCTGACTTCGTCAGACGGTTGTGTGGTTCGTGTCGGGACCGAATCCCGTCGCGCCATGAAGGTCACGACGTCGTTTACATCCCTCATACGAGGGAATACCCTTGATTAATTGCCGAAATTAGAGGCCCCGCGGCCGAAAGGAGTAACACTAATTATACGGGAGAGATAGGGATGGGTCACACTGAAAGTTGTATTAAGGCCATAAACTGTGGGCCGTGTCGGCCACTCGTAGACCTTTTGTATTCGGACACAAGTCCGTGGCATCGTCATAATGAGAAAACCGAGGTAGATCCCTCCAAATGTCTGCCGAGCATATGGCAATTTCAATGAGGATTCGGAAGGTATCCGGAAAGAGAAAATAAATCCGGTCCGATTAGGATGTCGGCCCGAGGTTATATCAAAGCCCGGCCATATCGGGGGAATTCCCGAGACTCGGGCTCGACCTAAAGGGGCAACGTTGTTGTTCCTTTTGCCCCGGGTCCCGGGGGGAGAGCGGGCTGCGGCGTGGGCATTAGCGTCTTTTATCTAGAGCTTTCTAGGTTATACCTTCTGGGATTCCTGATTTGATGTTTACTATTTATTCGTGCCTTTGTCCGGGATGATTTCTTTTCTTCTATGCATGATTATTCTTATTATTATCATTGGTTTGTTATTTATTTATTTTTTTTATTACCCCTCCCGCCTCTTTTATTATGATCAATATTGCGCATCTGGAGTCCTTCAATTAGCGTGATTTTTATTGATTTATTTGCTATTGTTGATGCCCTTATCGTGATGTATATATGCATGCCTGTAGTGTGCCGGCGAAGGGAAGGTCGGGGCGTACCGCTGAAGGGCAGCAAAAGGGGGAGTGTACCGCTGAAGGGCAAGGGAGCGTGCCGCTGAAGGCCAGGGGAGCGTGCCGCTGAAGGCCCATGAGGGCGTGCCGCTGAGGGCCAATGGGGGAGTGTACCGCTGAAGGGCTGAAAGGGGTGTACCGCTGAAGGCCAGGGGAGCGTGCCGCTGAAGGCCAATGAGGGCGTGCCGCTGAGGGCCAAAGGGGCGTACCGCTGAAGGTCAATGGGGCGTGAGGGTGGAGGCTCGATCAGTTTTCGATTATTTGTTTTAAGGCTTTTCTTTTCTTCTTATCTTAAATTTCGTGTAGTTTTATACAAAGCTCCTCTCGTGTTTTGTTCTCTTTGTTCGGTTCGATCTCTTTTCTTGTGGGTCGGAGGCTCGGGCTGCCGGGCGGTTAGTTAGCTCGGTTCAGTTCTCGTCGTGATGCCGGCAGTGGTTTGATGAGTTGGAAGGTTTCGTCAGTTATCTTGCTTGTTTGTTGCCTCCTTTTGCCTCTTTTAATTGTTTATTAGTTTCTCACAAAAATTCGGCATCATTTCCCCTTGACCCGGGGCGTAAGGGAGATAAAGGGAGCGCGCCCACATGGAGTGGCGGAACCCGACAACTGGAGGTGGGCCCCCGGGGGAGCAACACCTTTATAGAACCTCGGAAGACGTGAAGGAAGGGGCTCGGAGGCGAGGCCAAGGAGTGGGCTACTGAGAGGCTGAAGGGTGTGCCGCTAAAGGCCATAAGGTGAGTGTAACGGCCAAGGGCCAATTGGAGTGTGCCGGCCAAGGGGTAACAGAGTGTGGGTGTGCCGCTGAGGGCAGAAAGGAGTGTGCCGCTGGGGGCAAATAGGGGTGTACCGCTGAGGGCTATTGAGTGTGTGCCGCTGAAGGCTGATCTGGGTGTGTCGCTGAAGGCATATCTGGGTGTGTGCCGCTGAAGGCTGATCTGGGTGTGCCGGCCAAGGGCCGGAAAGGTGCACCGCTGGGAGGCTTAAAAGGGTTGCAAGCAACTGGGGGGGATTTGGTGGCTGTTCAGGGAAAGAGGAAGAAAGACAGGGGATTTCAAGGCCGGGGGTGGCCTATTAGTAACTGAGCGGTTGGGAAGAAAGAAGGGTACCTCCCCTTCTCCTCAAGCTCGGGAACACGGTAGATGGCCATAGAAGGGAATGAGTGAGGAGCTCACGGAGCCAAGGCCAACAGAAGGGGGAAACCTACATCGACGTGGAGGACCCTAAAGACGCCAGAGGAATAAGGAGACAGAGGGAGGAACAGATTGTCCGTCAGAAAAGCCCGCAAAGCCTAGCCTAAAACATCGAGGATCGAAAAGAAATCCGGAGAGGGTGGTTTTCATTCATGAGAATCAAGAGGGCGAGGCCCTTCATACATATGGCAAAAGCAAACTCCCCAAATGGGGCCATGGACAAGAGTAAGAAAGACCAAGAACGCCAGGAGGAGTGGGATACAAGAGGGAAGAAGACATCCGGGCCTAAGACATCGGCCCCTATCCCCAACCCTTTCCCCCAATACAACAAGCTCTCTCTCTCTTACTCTTGTTTCTTCCCGGTGGCCGTCGGACGGAGAACAGGTCGGGAGGGCCTCTTCTTCTCTTCTTTCTTCTCCTCTTTCTCCTATGTGTGCCCTCTACTGTTGGAACCTCTTCTCCTCTCTCTGTTCCTGTCTGTCTCGTCCTCCTCCCTTTTCTCTTTGTGTTTTAACAGGAGGCTTTTATACTCCCAGCCACCGACGACTTCGAGCACGGCTGTCGAAGGTGGGAAGTGGATTGTGATCATGGGGTTTGACCTGCCCCGTCCTGGGTGTCAGTGGGGTAGGCTACGTGGCCCAACGATCAGCTGCCACGTCAGACGGCTCCACTGCGCGCCAAGGATGCGTAGGGTATGGGCCTCACGTCGTCCGTTGAAAAGCTTCACCGCTGTGCCGCTGGCGAGCTGAAGAGGCGTGCCGCTGTAGAGCCAAAACGGCGTGCCGTTGAAGCCCCTAAAGGCGTGCCGTTGAACAGCCTGAAGGGCGTGCCGCTGGGGACCCTACAGGGTGTGTCGCTGGAGACCCCCCAGGGGGCGTGCCGTTGAAGACCCCCCCATGGGGGTGTGCCGGTGAAGACCCCCCATGGGGGTGTGCCGGTGAAGACCCCCCCTATGGGGGTGTGCCGGTGAAGACCCCCCATGGGGGTGTGCCGGTGAAGACCCCCCCATGGGGGTGTGCCGGTGAAGACCCCCCCTATGGGGGTGTGCCGGTGAAGACCCCCCATGGGGGTGTGCCGGTGAAGACCCCCCCATGGGGGTGTGCCGGTGAAGACCCCCCCATGGGGTGTGCCGGTGAAGGCCGCGGCAGGGTGTGCCGCTGAAGGGCTAAATGGGCGATTTTGAGCCCATTGTGAGCATGAGTTGTGGCCCACTTGATTTTCTTCGAGGCCCACGGGCTGTGGAGCCTTTTGTGCTTGATTTCCCCGGGGGTTTCTTCACTCGGCGCCGTTGTTGATGCTGGGCTGAGCATGACATTTTGGATGTGCAATTTTCGGTGTCCACAAATGCCCCCCACCCACGGGTAGCGCAGGCGAAGGATGAGCCGGGCGGTGCCCGTGGGTGTCTTCGTCTCTTCTCTCTTTGTCGATGCCGACGATGCGTCGAGAGCTGACCTGGTTTGTTGTTTGTTGGTCTCTTTGTTAGTGCCGACGGAGCGTCGGGAACTAAAGTAGTGTGTTGGTCTCCTGGTCTCTTCATCAGTGCCGACAGTGTGCCGGGAACCGAAGCAGTTTGTTGTCTCTTTGTCTCTTCATCAGTGCCGACAGGGTGTCGGGAACTGACCTGGTCTCTTGTTCTCTTGGTCTCTTCGCCCGTGCCGACAGGGCGTCGGGAGCTGGCCTGGTCTGTTGTTCTCTTTGTCTCTTCGCCAGTGCCGACGGGGTGTCGGCAGCTGGCCTGGTCTGTTCTCTCTTTGTCTCTTCGCCAGTGCCGACAGGGTGTCGGGAGCTGGCCTGGTCTGTTGTCTCTTTGTCTATTCATCAGTGCCGACAGGACGCCGGGAACTGACATGCTTTGTTGATCTCTTGGTCTCTTCACCAGTGCCGACGAGATGCCGGGAACTGGCATGTTTTGTTGGTCTCTTGGTTTCTTCGTCAGTGCCGACAAGATGCCGGGAACTGACCTGGTTTGTTGTTCTTTTTGTCTCTTCGCCAGTGCCGACGGGATGCTGGGAACTGAAGTAGTTTGTTGTCTCTTTGTCTCTTCATCAGTGCCGACGGGACGCCGGGAACTGAAGTAGTTTGTTGTTTCTTTGTCTCTTCGTCAGTGCCGACAGGATGCCGGGAACTGACATGCTTTGGTGATCTCTTAGTCTCTTGGTCTCTTCGTCAGTATCGACAGGATGCCGGGAACTGACATGCTTTATTGTCTCTTGGTCTCTTCGCCAGTGCCGACAGGATGCCGGGAACTGACATGCTTTGTTGATCTCTTGGTCTCTTGGTCTCTTTGTCAGTGCCGACAGGACGTCGGGAACTGACCTACTTCGTTGTCTCTTGGTCTCTTCGACAGTGCCGGCAGGATGCCGGGAACTGACGTGCTTTGTTGATCTCTTGGCCTCTTGGTCTCTTCGTCAGTGCCGACAGGACGTCGGGAACTGACCTGCTTTGTTGATCTCTTAGTCTCTTCACCAGTGCCGGCAGGATGCCGGGAACTGACGTGCTTTGTTGATCTCTTGGTCTCTTGGTCTCTTCGTCAGTGCCGACAGGACGTCGGGAACTGACCTGCTTTGTTGATCTCTTAGTCTCTTCACCAGTGCCGGCAGGATGCCTGGAACTGACGTGCTTTGTTGATCTCTTGGTCTCTTCGTCAGTGCCGACAGGACGTCGGGAACTGACCTGCTTTGTTGATCTCTTAGTCTCTTGGTCTCTTCGTTAGTGCCGACAGGGGGCCGGGAACTGACATGCTTTGTTGATCTCTTAGTCTCTTGGTCTCTTGGTCTCTTCGTCACTTCGTCAGTGCCGACAGGATGCCGGGAACTGACATGCTTTGTTGATCTCTTCTTGTCCGTTCTTTCTCTTTCTCTTCTTTTTTTTTGTACCACATTACCGATACAAGCGCCCTTTCGGGTTTTCGCCGGTACCGGCCCCCTCTTGCTTTTGCCCACGCGCCCTTTCGGGTTTTCACGTGGCGGGGTACCCAATTTTGCCCGTAGCGCCCTTTCGGGTTTTCGCCACGGCCGGGTTATTGCCATTTTTACCCTTGTTCCCATGTAGGGACAGGTCCGGCGGGGTATCTCTATTTTTAACCCCATTTTATTTCTTTTATTTTTTTTTGACGAGCGGGTGATATGCGTGTGTCGGCTAGGGCAAGAAGCCTTGCGCCGGAAGGTAGGGCTCATTCGTTGGCAAGAAGATAATGCCAGCGCAACGGGAGAGTTCGTGCCGATTCGGGCGTAGGGTCCGTAATGGCCATATTTGTGCGGAGTGGGTGGCTAGGGCACGGGGCCTTGCGCCGGAAAGGGACTTATTCGTTGGCAAGGGACTAATGCCAACGCAAGGCTAGAGGTTCTGCTGATCCAGGCGTAAGGCCTGTGATGGCGATATTGTATGGAGTGGGTGGTGGCTGAGGCCCGAGGCGGTGTGCCAGGGACGGGCTCGTTTGTTGGCATGGGAATGGCGCCATTGCACAGGCGGCCGTGTGCAGGGGTAAAGTTGTTTTGCTTGTGCGGATGCGTGTATGACCCGGCTTGTGGGGATGGGATGTTTTCCCCGGGAGGATCTTCCTTTTTTTTTGTGCCTCATTCATGCGTACGTAAGTATATATATATATATATATATATATATATATATATATATATATGGATGGATATACGTATATGTGCATACATGTATGTATATAAGTATATACATATATATTTATAATAATTTTTTGTTTCCCCCCCCTTTTGTTTTCTTCTTTCTCTTTCTCCTTTTATTTCCCTCATCACTCTTTTTTTTTATCCCCTTTTTTATCTCCTTCTTCTTTTCTCTCTTTTTTTTTACTTCGTTTCCCTCCATTTTTCTTCTTTTCCCCCTTTTTTTTATTTTCTCCCTCTCTTTTACTCTCCCCCCCTTTTTCTTATCTTTTTTTTTTCTTTTCTTTCTTCTTTTCTCCCCTCTTTTCATTTTTTTTTCTTTTCTTTCTTCTTTTCTCCCCTCTTTTCGTTTTCTATAAATAGGGGGGGCGGGGGTATTTCGAACGGTCACCCGTTTCGAACTGCCCCCCCCCTTCTTCCCTCTCTCTTTCTCCTTCTTCAACGACCGAACGGGGGGCGCCCCTTTCTCTCCCTTCTTCTTCCTCTTCTCAGTTCGTCGGACGCTGCCACCGCCGCCGTCGTCGCCGTTACTGCGGTGAGGGCACCGCCGTGGGGGTCTTCCCCCATCCCCCTCCCCTCTCTTCTTCCTTTTCTTCCCTCTTTCTTCCTCTTCTCTCCTTCCCCTTCCTTCTTCTCTCCCGTTTCTCTCGTCTTCCTCGCCGTTCGGGTGCGCCGGAGCCCTAGGCTCCCCCCCCCTCCCTCTTTTCCTTCCTCTTCCCCTTCTTCGTTCCTCCCCTTCCTTTCTTACGTCTTCTCTTGTGCCTCCGGCGTCGTGGGCGGCCGCCGGTGAATGGGCTCGAGGGCGCACCGGGGAGAGGGCCTGAGAGTGCGCCGGGGGAGGCCGTAGTAGGCGTGCCGGGGAAGGCACTGAGGACGTGCCGGGGAAGGAAGCTAGAAGTGTGCCGGGGAAGTGCCCCGAGGGCTGTGTCGGCGAAGACGCTTCAAAGCATGCCGGGGAAGGCCTCTTGGGCGTGCCGGCGAGAGAGCTCCTGGGCGTGCCGGGGAAGGCACTGAGGCGTGCCGGGGAAGCCTTAATGGGCTGTGCCGGCAAGCGGGAGTTGAGGGGGGCGTACCGGGAAGCGGTCCTCCTGGGCGTGCCGGGGAGGCTGCCAGGAGTGTGCCGGGGAAGCCGCCCATGGGGCGTGTCGGGGAAGGCAGCCGTGGGTGTGCCGGGGAGCGCCCGCTGGGGTGCGTGCCGGGGAAGGCATATGTGGGTGTGCCGTGGGAGGCACCTGTGGGCGTGCCGGGGAAGGCACCCAGTGTAGTGTGCCGGTGAGGGCAACCGCAGGGTGTGCCGGGGAAGGCACTGGGCAGTGTGCTATTGAAGAAGCCTTAAGCCATGGGAAGAAGACTTTTGACCGGTGGACTTCTGGTGTTGCCTCTCGGGGCCCACCATGACTTTGTTGGGGCCGTCACTCCTTGTGGACGCGCACCCGTGTTTTCCCTTACGCCTCTGGCCTAGGGGAAACTCTGCCGAAATTTCGTCAGAAATCGGCAATATTTATTCATCTAACTTGTAGCAACGCCCCTTCACAGTCCTTTTACTTGTGATCTATTCTGATCTTCTTATTTGTGTATCTTTGCAGACAAATGGCTGCTCCAAGTGGTTCTCCCGCCCCCGCTGCTGCTGTCGGTGCCGACCTCATTCCGCGGGGTCCAGTGCCGGCAGTCACATGGCTCAATGTGGAGGAGCTAGACCGAGAGCACGCAGAAATAGCCGCTTTGGCAGAGTCATCTGAGTCCGACGGGGAGACCATGGATTTCCAGAGGCTTGCCCGAGTTGACAGTGGCTTCACATTTGACCGGGTCACCGGGGAGTACAGGAAGGACTTCCCGAAGGATAGGCACCTTGTTCGATTCCTGAAGCACCTGCGCTCCCGAGAGGGGCGAGACTTTCGCACTATAAAAGCCGTCGAGCGGGCCATCCTACATGCCCGGGACAGTCTATTGTACAGCGTCCCCAGGAGCATTCCGATGTATCTGGTGGGAGAAGCCCGGGAATGGAAGCCGGTCCTGGGGATCGAAGGGGTGCTGCCGGCTGAAGATAAATTGGTGCGAGCCCCTCAGTTCACGCCAGCAAGGTGGGACATGTCTGCGGGGAAGGTGCATGGTGAGTCGCCCCGATTTGGTTTATTCTTGGCTCCCCTGAAATGGGGTTATAGGGAGGAGCCGTTCATATTGGACTGTTTGGCCATCAGGTTCAAGTACGAACTATCACTGGGCTGGTTCGGAGAGCTGAAGCTTCAAGACGCCCACAGCTTCCGAGAAGGGGCGGTGGAGTTCACGGAATACGTACTGTTCAACTACGCCCCGTTGCTGGTCCGAGTTGGCATCTATCACAGCGTGTACGCTTCCCGGTATGGTTATCCCATCTCCAAGGGTCTCTGTTGCGGCATGATAGAAGTATTCAGTGCGGAGACCAATACCTTCTACACGGCAGAGGGAGAGACTTCACTTGATTTGTGGAGCGTAAGCCAGCTGAGCGGCTTGCCCATTGACGGGGAGCCTTATGAAGAAGTATGCCTCCCGGACTTGATCAAAGACGAGACTAATGGGGACGGCTATTATTCTCTGGGGTATTCATACCGGTACCTGATGAAGGCATGCCGGGAGCTGTACCAGCTGTCGCACAAGGGGAAGCAGCCCGCCCGTGGGGATAGGAAACGGGTGCGTATGGCGGTATGGCTGGAATATTTCTATGATGTGCTGAAGCAGTATGAAGATTTTCCCTGCGTTGGCACCGCTGTTGCTCGCAAGAAACGTGCGAAGCCCAAGCATGACGTGAAGATCCCCTCCAAGGGACGTCGGAGCGGGGCCAATCCGACGGGGGTCGACCCACAAACTCACTGTGCCGCCTATCTGACGTACTGGCTGTGTTCATTTGCCATGCCGTACGGGGATGAGACGGTGATTCGGCCAGATGCCATCTACCCGGCGTGTCAGATGGCGTGGGGTGTTAAACTTTCTCTATGCCCGGCGGCGCTCTGTCTGATTTATAAGGCACTGGGAGACATCAGCACGCACCAGTTCCCGAGGCAGGCCCGGTACGTGTGCCCACTGCATTTCTTCAACGCGTGGGTTTGTTCACTGTTTCCGGAGTTCGCCCCGCGAGTCCTTCAGGATTGGGGGCTGGTGCCGAGGATGCTGGAGTTCGCGAGTGCAGAACCGGCTTCTACTTCCATGCGGATGTATGATATTCGGGGCCGGTTGACCACGGTTCCCCGGGACGCAGCCGGTACCATTCATTTCTGGACGCTGGCCGCACATTCAAGCCCGCTCGTGAATAATAAGAGGGAATGCAAGGATGACCAGGTGGAGAGGTATGTCCACCCTATCAGCCAGGAAAACGTGGTGCGCCCGTTGCTGGAGCCCGAGCTGAGGGATTGGGCGATGGCTATCCGCCCGAGCGTGTTGGTGTTCCGGAAGGGAGACAACGTACTGCTGGAGCCGTATTACCCTTTCCGATTTGGCCGCAACTTCGGGTATGACCAGCATATCCCTGCTTATCATGCGCAATTCGGCTTGCCTTCGCGGAACGTCTGGGGAGGTGCGGTCGCCGAGCACGCTAGAAGCTGGTGGGACTTCTTCCACCGGGCGGACTCTGCCTCCTTCAGAGTGCCAGCCCCGGGTCGCGTGCCCCGAGTGACTGAAGACTATATAAAGTGGTGGAATGCCCAGACGGCTTTCTATCGGTTGCACAAGACCGATTGTTGGGATGGCGCCGAAAGGAGATTCCTTAGCCGGCAACCGGTGCCAGTACTTGACATTGAGCCAGATCATCTTCTTCGGCTCAAGAACAGGCAAGAGAAGGAGGTGGCAACATATCTGATAGCTCGTCGGGAAGCCCGAGATAGGAGGCCGACGTCGAAAGTGGAGCTGCCTCCAGTGGCGAAGGACAGCTATCAGAAGACGCTGAGGGACCTGTGCCGGGTAGGGAGCGACCGTCTGGACCTCATCAATTATCCATTCCCCATAGAGGAAGAGGGGACTCCTGCCAAGAGCTGGCGTCCGGAGAGAGACTTGGCCTGCCTGTATCGCACGTTCATGAGGCGGGAGGAGAGGAAGCCTGAGAATTGCAAGGATACCACGTGGCTATATATCCTCCTCCGGGTGAATGGGATGAAGATTGAAGATGTGACGGCCTCCATCCTGGGCAAGCGCCTGCACATCCCTTATTATTATGCTGATGGGTGGGGCATGGACCACTTCAATCTTTTCTGTCACCTTTCTTCCAAGAAACATGCGGATCTGGCCAACCTCACGGACCGGTGTCAAACTATTGAGGACGTTTGTTGGCTAGTCCGGGAGGCGGCACGTCGGGACAAGGAGATATCCCTGAGCTACTGGCCGATCACGCTGCGGCTGTACACTGGCCCTCATGGTATTCAGTTCCCTCTTGCTCTTCGGTTTTGTCCCTCAGCGCTGCGGCTTTCGCGGTGAGTTAGGTACTAATGGTATATGCATGTTCGTTCTTTCCCCTCTTTTCTTTGCAGACCATCCCGACAGCACGCAGATGGCCACGTACCGGAACCTCCTCCGGCTGGTGAAGAAGCCTGCGTATTTTGAAGCCGCGCCGCTGGCCCCGACCACGGCTCCTTTGCCTAAGGCTGCGAAGAGGCCCCGGGCTAAATCGCCTGTGAAGAAGGCGGTGGACGCCGCCAAGGCGGCTAAGCAGCGGGATACAAAGCGGAGGAAGACAGACACGGATAAGGCTTCGACAGCTGTTCCTCTGGCGCCACTAGTCCCGTCTTTCGAGGAATTCGAAGCTGCCCGTCCCGAGCCAGGTCAACCTGCTGGTCCGCGTCCCCGCTCTTTAGTGTGCCTTTTGAATCTCCCTCCTCCTTTTTATTTTGGAGTGGAGCCCTGACATCTGGATACTTCTTTTGTTTCAGCTTCTATGGAAGAGCCCACGCCTACGCCTGACATGGGCGAAGTTGCGGTCCTGGCGGAGGCGACCCCGGCGGCGGCTCCAGCTCCCTTGCCGCAGGCAACGGGAAGGCCACGGGCACAGTCGCCTGTTAAGAAGGCACTGGCTGCTGCCAAGGTGGCCGGGCGAGAGACGGTAAAACGGCGGCTAGCCGAGGCATCCCCGGCTCCGACGGCAGCCCTGCCGATGGCCCCCGTCTTGTCCTTCGAAGAATTCGAAGCCACGCGGACCGAACCGAGCCACGAAGCTGGTGAGATTCATCGGCCGCCCGTGTCGTCTGTGGTCGACCGGCCTCCCAAGTTGGCCTCGGCTTCGTGCATGGCGACGATGCGCTTCTATCTCACGGGCGAGGGTACGGTCGGGACTCCCGAGAAAGCGTTGCCTGTTGAGGAAGCCCGCGGGTCATCTCGTGTCGCAGGAACTGAAGGGGGTAAATATTTTCGACTACACGGTTAGCTCCCCCCCCTTTTTGTCCTAGGGGCCAGTAGATTCACCCTAGCTTATCTTCCTTTGCATGACAGGCGTTGCTGCGGTGGCCACCGAGTCATTGGGGCCTGATCCCGACCTCCCGACGACGTTGATATATGTGAGGAGGAAGAAGATCGGAGCGCGAGCCTCGCCTAGCCCGAGGGAGGACGTGCTGGGCAGAGACTCTGAGGTGGAGGCTCATCTGCCGGTCCAGGCCGAGCCGACGGCGGTCGAGTCTCCGTCTGGGGAAGAGGTAGATTACAACTACTCTTCCGACGAAGTAGCTCCTGACGAGGGCGTGTCCGGGGCATCGGAGCCGCCCGAGCCGGCCTTCGGGGCCCCCTTACTTGCTGGCTCCCCGAGCCTCGTGAGGAAGACCGCTGTGAGTGTGAGCTTGTTTGGGCCGGCTCTCCCTTTCCTTTTTTTTTGTGATTGACTGACGACCTTATCCCCCCCCCTTTTTCTTTAGGATTTTCGAGAACCGGCCGAACTTGAGATCACAGAGGAGGCTGCCCCGGCTGCGCTGATCGACCGCCCAACGGGAGCCGATGCCATCATGGGCAAATTGGCTCTTTTACTCGATGCCCTTCGAGAGGAAATGCCCGCGGAGCCCTCCGGTACTACCAGAGCGGCGGGCGAGCCTCTGGAGGAGGGGGAGATCGCGCCTGAAGGTAGCATCATCCCAGCGGCCAAGGTGAGTATGCGGGCTCCACGGTCTCCCTTTTGCATGGTTTATTTTAGATGGCGAATAGCTGATTCCCATTCCCATGGTCAGGCGATGCCGATATCGGGGAAGGCGCCTGGTCGTATCCGGAAGGCAGTGGCCAAGCGGAGACCGAGCATTGGCCCGATAGCGGTGAAGGGGCCGGCTCCAGTCTTGGGCTTGGAGAGAGAGAGACTGGCTGCGCTCGTGGAAGCGGGATGTTTACCCCAACTGGTGGTTCCGCTTCCGCCCTTCCCGAAACTCCCGGCTCAGATGGAGGACCCGCTCTTGCAGCAGATATTTGCGGGGCTCCGTGCGCATCTGGAGGGATCTCAGCCGCGAGCGAGGAGTTCATGGGTGGCGGCTTCGGGCCTGGCCTTACTCGAAGCTCCTCCTCTAGCCGAGATAACGGCCCCTGCACCCCTGCCCCTTGGAGGAGTGGCAGAGTCGGGCCAGACGGAGGCGGAGGGGGCAGGTGACCTCCAAACGATGGGGGCACCGGAGGCTTCGGCAATGGTCTTTTCCTTTCCCCAGGCAATGGTCGGCCAAGGGTCTCTCGTCGAGCTGCACCGGCCGGGCGACTTGACCCTCGCCCTTCCTTCATCTTCAGTGGCGGCAGATACCGACCTGTGGGCAGAGGTGGACAGCACCGTGGAATTCACCCCTCCGGTCGTGCCCTCAGTTAGTCACACGTCCTCAGAAGCGCCAGTCCGTCAGATGCTGATCACTTTACGGACGATGCTTCTCGCCGATGCTTCTCTGTCGTATCGGGAGGTGCATACTATCGTGACGCAATTAACGGGGGCGCTGCAAGTGCTTGGCTGTCCGCTGGGGGAATGGTCACGGCGGATCTTGCTATTATTGAAATATGTCAAGCGCCGCGAGTTCCTGGAGACCCAGGCTCCTGACGAACGCGCCGCCCTTGATGCTCAGGCAGGCGAATATCTGCAGGCCCTAAAGGCCCGACGCGACAGTAGAGAACGCCACGGAAAGGCCCTAGAGGAAGGCGAAGGCAGCGTTCGTTCCTTCAAGAACCGGATCGAGAAGCTGGAGGGCTATCTCGCTGCGGCTAAACTTGGCCTCGCCGAGGCGGAAGGGGCGGTGGCAGAGGAGAGGGAAGCTCTTGCCGTTGCCGACGTTGAAATGGCGTCCGTCGAAGCGGAGCTCGCCCGTCTTGAGGGATTGAGGGGCCGACTGCGCGATATGACGAACTTCCCTTGCGTCGGGATCCTCCCCCTCGAGGACATCTTCAGGGACATCGACTGAGCGTTGCATCCCTTAATTTCTCTTTCTTTTTTTTTGAATGTAACACAGGGGTATGCCCCGCAGCACATGTAGTTTGATCCTCTTTTGAATAGAGCAAAGCATTTATGATTTCACGCGTTCCTGGTGTATGCATTTATCCCGGAGGGAGCTTTCCCACCCCTCTTTCTCTTCCGTGCATATTGTTTCTCCTTCCTCTTCCCTCGCTCTTGTATCTTTCCCCCCTCTTCGTGTAGGGGCCCATTGGCAGGGTATGAGTCTTTGCGGGGATTCACTTTGGAAGGACCAGGCAGGGACCCATGTCAGGGTACAGGAGAGTGCTCGCCTTCCCAGGGGGAGGACGAGGGGACCACTCCACCATACCGAACGGGCAACTCCCTGGTTTTGCCGCAATATTGGAAGCGCGTGCTGGTCTCGAGTGAGGGGTACTTGGCCAGAGACCCCTTTTGCCGTTCAGAGGTGGCGGATAGAAAGGTCCGTTTAGTCAGTGACTTAGACGGGAGGTCTGATCCAAAGGGGTGCTCGCCCCCCGGGGAGGATGGAGAGAAGAGTTCGTCTAGTCAATGACCCGGACGTGAGGTCTGAGCCAAAGGGGTACTCTCTGCCCGGGAAGGACGGAGAGAAGAGTTTGTCTAGTCAATGACCCGGACGTGAGGTCCGAGCCAAAGGGCTACTCACCGCCCGGGAAGGACGGAGAGAAGAGTTTGTCTAGTCAATGACCCGGACGTGAGGTCCGAACCAAAGGGGTACTCACCGCCCGGGAAGGACGGAGAGAAGAGTTTGTCTAGTCAATGACCCGGACGTGAGGTCCGAGCCAAAGGGCTACTCACCGCCCGGGAAGGACGGAGAGAAGAGTTTGTCTAGTCAATGACCCGGACGTGAGGTCCGAACCAAAGGGGTACTCACCGCCCGGGAAGGACGGAGAGAAGAGTTTGTTTCTTTCTTTTTAAATCAATTTTGGTACCCCCGCTGATGCGGGGCGGTGACTGGAAATGGGGGGCGTCCCCCTTTCTGGCTTCTCTTCTTTTTCTCTTTTTTTTCTCTCTCTTTTTTTTCCTCTTCTTTTTTTTTTCTTCTTTTTTTTTTTGCTTCTTCCTTCTTTCTCTTTCCATTTTTTTTGCTTCTTCCTTTTTTGTCTTTCTCTTTTTTTTGCTTCTTCTTTCTTTCTCTTTCCATTTTTGCTTCTTCTTTTTTTTTGTCTTTCTTCTCTCTTCCTCTTTCCATTTTTTTTTGCTTCTTCTTTTTTGTCTTTCTCTTTTTTTTGCTTCTTCTTTCTTTCTCTTTCTATTCCTTTCTTCCCTTTTTCGGGAACCCGGCTGGTGGCCAAATCATTCGGACATTAATCACGCAAATCCGTCCCAAAATGGGGCGAAGAGTAATATTATTACCTGAATGGGGGCGCTGGGGCGTGGTACAGCCTCAAGTGCCTTCCATTAAGAGGCGGGAATTGAACCTCCCCGCGGTGGTTGACAATTACATAGGCTCCGCCTTCGTAGACTTTCTGGACTACGTAGGGTCCGAGCCAGTTCTCGTTTAGCTTACCTTTGGGGTTGGCCGCCATGAGATCTCTTCTCTTGACCATGACAAGGTCACCCTTCTTGAATTCGCGTTCCTTGACGAGCTTGTCAAAGGCGCGTGCAATCCGGGCCTGATAGACCTGGATATTCTGTTGGGCTTGAAGCCGCTTTCCTTCCAGACTGGAGAGTTCATCGAGCCTTCGCTCGGTGTTGGTCTGCCCTTCGGGGACAAGCCCATGCTGAATGGCGACCCTGAGGGACGGTATCTCCAGTTCGACGGGGATGATTGCTTCCGAGCCATATACAAGAGAGAAGGGCGAGCAGCCCGTTGGGGTCTTGTATACGGTTCGGTACGCCCAAAGCGCTTCATACATTCTTTCTTCCCAGTCCCTTTTGTTAGAGCTAACAGTCTTGGCCAGGAGAGTGCAAAGTGTCTTATTGAAAGCTTCGGCCAGCCCATTGGCTTGTGGATTGTAAGGAGTCGATGTCCTCCAGTCAATTTTGTATTTTTCTGCTAGCCGGTAAACTTTCTGGTTGCGGAAGTGGCTGCCGTTGTCCGACACAATCCGGTCGGGCACGCCGAACCGGAATATAATATTGCGGAGGACAAACCTGGCCACGACTTCTCCGGTGACCTCTCGTAAGGCAACGGCCTCGGCCCAGCGGGAGAAGTAGTCGGTAGCCGCCAGAATGTATTTGCCGCCTGTGGAAGATGCGGGTAAGGGGCCCACGACGTCCGTCCCCCATTGGGCGAACGGCCAACTGGGCGATGTTGGGTGTAATGGTGCCGGAGGTCTCCTGGGTATAGTGGCATGCTCCTGGCATCTCTGACACGACTTAGCATACTCGCAACAGTCGTTGAACATTGCAGGCCAATAATAGCCAAGTTTCTTGATTTCAATTTTCATTTTCGGTCCCGCCTGGTGCGCGCCAGCTATGCCGGCATGGACCTCCTTCATAACCCTCCAAGCTTCTTCGGTGGACAAACATCGGAGGAGCAGCTTCCTTCTGGCGTCTGCCACAATTCGGAATAATATTCCGCTTCGGAGCTCGTAAGAATCCTTGGTTCTGACTAGCTTGATCTTTTCTTCTCTTCGGTCAGGCAATCGCTGGTGTTTGAACCACTGCACCAAGGGGGCTCTCCAGTCGGGCAGGCTGACGGCTTCCACTGTAGTGACCTCTAGGTCTTCTTCTTCTGACTCCTCTGTCATCATGCTGGGTACCTGGCGTTGGTTTATTACTTGGATATGGAGAGATCCATCTGGAGGCACTGCCAGTGAGCTTGCCAATTTTGCCAATGCGTCGGCTTGTGCGTTCTCCCCTCTGGCGACATGGCCTATCTCGAGGAGGTAGAACCGCTCCATGAGCCCTTTTGCTTTAGTGTGATACGGGAGCAGCTCAGGTTTTCGGACATCAAATTGCCCCTGGACTTGCTTGACGACCAACAGCGAGTCGCCGAACACCTGGAGCATTTTGATCTCCATTTGAAGGGCGACCTGGAGACCGATGATTAGAGCTTCATATTCTGCTTCATTATTGGTGCAGGGTTTGCTAATGCAGCAGGAGGTGTGCATCACTTCTCCATCTGGCGATTTGAGGACGATGCCAGCTCCGGCACGCACCTTGCCATGCCCAGACGGGGTCGCTTCTGTTCTCGAGGCCCCGTCGAAGTATAACTGCCAGACGGCTTGTTGCACTTGATCCACCTCCAGTGTTTCGTCTTCGGGTAGCTCTGTGGCCAACGGAGAGTCTTCGGGCATAGGGTGTGCTGCGAAGAACTCCGCGACGGCTTGCCCCTTAACGGCTTTCTGGGGCACGTAAGTGATGTCAAATTCCATGAGCAGCAAGGCCCACTTGCCAAGGCGCCCCTTCGGGACTGGCTGGAGGAGAATGTGCTTGATGGGGTCGGCCCTGGATATCAGGCTGACTTCATGGGACAACATATAGTGCCTCATCTTCTTGACCGCGAAGACCAAGGCAAGGCAGATTTTCTCAATCGGGGTGTACTTAGCCTCTGCGCCCACCAACCTTCGACTGAGATAGTAAAGAGCTTGTTCTTTTCCCTCATCATTGTTCTGGGCGAGCATTGCCCCCAGTGAGTACTCGGTGGCCGCTATGTAGAGAATAAGCGGTCTACCTTTGACAGGTGCCCCCAGGACGGGTGGGGTCTTCAGGTACTCCTTTAGCTGGTCGAACGCGTGCTGGCATTCGTGACCCCAGCTGAAGGGTGCATTCTTCATCATCAGTCTGTGGAAGGGTTGGCAACGCCCTGACAGGTTGGAGATGAACCTGCGGATGTAAGCTAGACGCCCCTGTAGGGACCTCAGCTCCCCCAGACTCTTCGGAGGAGGCAGCTCCTGGATGGCTTTTATCTTCAGGGGGTCGATCTCGATCCCTCTGTGCCGGACAATAAAGCCGAGGAATTTCCCGCTGGACACGCCAAAGGCGCACTTCATGGGATTCATTTTCAGCCCGTACTGCCGGAGCCTTTGGAAGACGGCCCTGAGGTCGCTCAGGTGCTCGTCTCTTTTCTTCGTCTTGACGACCAGATCATCGATGTAGCACTCGACCTTGCCGTATAGCAGCTCGTCGAAGATCTTGGTCATCGCCCGCTGATATGTGGCACCGGCATTCTTGAGGCCGAAGGGCATCCTCTTGTAGTGAAATACCCCTTTGGGTGACCGGAAAGCCGTATGGACCCGGTCGTGGTCGGCTATCCAGATTTGGTTATAACCGGACGACCCATCCATAAAGGACAGGGCCTCGTGGCCGGTGGTCGCATCAATCATCACTTCGGTGATAGGCACCGGGAAGTCATCTTTCGGGCAGGCTCTATTCAGGTCGCGGAAGTCCACGCAAATCCTGATCTGTCCATTCTTCTTTTTCACCGGTACAATATTGGCCAGCCATGTGGTGTATTGATTTTTTGCCACGAAGCCGACGTTTATGAGCCTGTCGACCTCTTTGCAGATCTGGCTGGTTAACTCCGGCCTCATGCGCCGGGGAGGTTGCTTCACTGGTTCCATTTTGGGATCAATAGACAGGATGTGTTGAGTCACCTCGGGGCTCAGTCCGGGCATTTCTTCATAGTTCCAGGCAAAGCAATCCCGGAATTCTTGCAGCAACTTTGTGTATTGTTCTCTTTCCTGTAGAGGCATGAGAGCACTCAGAAAAGTCGGCCTGGGATTGTCTTCTGTGCCGAGGTTGATTTCAACCAATTCGTCGACTGTGGCCTGGCCGCCATTTTCAATTTCCGGCGGGGCTGGCGACAAATCCACGAAGTCTTGGTCTTCATTACCTTCGGGCTCGAGGACGTCATCTCCCTCCCCTTGTTCATCATGACCAGGCATAGAGGTTGCATTTGCCTCGCAGTCCCCTAGGGTCATAGCCGCCGGGTACGTAAGGTTCGCAGGTTCAGGAGGGCATAAGTGCATCTCGGGCTCTTCTGTGTATTCGTCATAGACCGCTCCTGCAGAGGCTGGGGTAGCCGCATCTTCGGGCGCCCGGCATCGGATGGACACAGTGTTGGCTCCTGCCCTGGGACTATCTACCACATGGGGGCGTGGCGGGGCTACCACGTAGTCCCCCATTCTAAGCTCATCCCTATCGATGAGGCTTTGAGCAAGGTCTTTGAAGACATAGCAGTCTTCAATGGCGTGGCCCAGTATTTGGTGGTAAGGGCAAAACAGTGGATTCCCGCTTCTTCGGGTGTCCTGCGGCCTCTTGGACCGTGGAAGGGAGACCTTGCCGTAATGGCAAGCCCAGTCGAAGATGCCCCGGGTCTTCTCTCTCGGAAAGGAATAAGGCTTCTGCAGCTTCTCTTGGAGTGTCAGCCCTTGCCTGGTTGGCCGCTCGATCAGCGGGCTTGCCATGTCTCTCATTTCCCGCCTTGTCAAGGCGGGGGTGTTGGGACTGGTGCCTCGGGGCCGAGGCATCCGGCCACCCCATGGGGGAAGAGATCCTTGGATCAGGTCGGCGACTAGCGAGGTTAACTCGGCCAGTCGTGCTTTTAGCATCTCGATCTCCCGTTGCTGCCTATGGTACAAGGCGTACATGACGGGGTCGTATCGAGGGGAACTGGGGGCATGGCCCATGCTACTGCTCCTTGCTTCGCCGGCCGGCCGGGGTGGAGGCGCCTCGCTGGCGTGCCCTCTCGAGGTCGACACTTCGGAAAAGGAGGGGGCCTTCTCCATATAGCGGCGGCTGGGAGGCTTCCACAGGAATACTTCTTCGTCTTGTGCCTCTTCGGCCGAGGCCCCGGGAAATGTGTCTCGGTGGATTTCCAGCGAATCTGCAGCTTCTGCGGGGTCGTCGCCGGGCCATGCTGAGATCGATATGACATCAGTCTCGTAGTAATCTTCTAGTGAAAAGCCCAGACCGGGGTGCTTGGTGATTTTCAGCAACCGTCGATCCAGGTTTGGTGGGTTCCACATTCTTTCAAACATTTCCTTCCGGCTGGAGGGCTGGTAGGGAGGAATCTTCTGCTTTCTGACCATTCTGGCTGCCCGGTCAGTCATGTGGGGAAGTCCCGTGATGGGGACGTGTGGGTCATGCAACTCGTCAGGGAACCGGCAATCATCGTCTTCCCTGACCGGCTTTTCCCCGGCCACATAGAAAATAGTGGGCGGCCCCTCAGAGTTAGGCACCTCGAAGGTTTTCAGTCGTTCAGCTGCTTGGGATTCTATCTCTGCTATCGGCTTGACGATCCCTGGCGGGACCCTGACATCTTCTAGCAGGTCTTCGAGGCAGGGTGCCCCCGGTGTGGGGTAGATGGCGAGAGGGGCTGCCCTGAATACCCCTTCTTCTTGTGCAATAAATGGTACATGCGGGGGAGCTACATAGCCTGGGGGCGGCGGAGGAAACCAGCCCCCTGATTCCATTTTCTTCTTGCCCTTGTCTTGGATGACTTGAGGAGCTTGCTTCGCCTTCTCCAAGTACAGATTAGCATCTGACAAGTGACACTCGAACACCTCGAACGGGTGGAGGTCGGCGAAGATTCTGACTTCCTTTCCCTCACAGGGGTACTTGATGCATTGATGCAGGGTGGAGGGCACCACTCTGTTCTGGTGTAGCCAAGGCCGGCCAAGCAACGCCTTGTAGGAAGTACTGGAGTTGATGACGTGGAACTGGACCTTGGTGGTGAAGTCATCAAAGGTCAAGTTGAACTCTGCGACCCCCATAGGAACTTCACATTTCTGGTTAAAGCCGGCAATCTTGACATTTTTAACTTCGACCAGATGTACGTCAAAGTAGTGCTTCTGGTATACCCGGTACGGGAGTATATTCACCGCTGCCCCTGGGTCGATCAAGACCCTGTTGATAGGCTGGCCGTTCAGCTGCCCTTTCATGTAGAGGGGCCTGTTATGGCTGCAAGTCGGTAGGAGCATGTCATCTTCTGTGAAAGCCACTGCTACTTCAGGTGGTATTTCTGCCAAACAGGCTTCAAGGTGTGCTGGCGTCTGGAGTGCGGTGATGATGGCTTGCCGTGTTTCTTCATTCAAGGATAGCATTTCCCACATCGTGAACCGGGTCGGGATTTTCTTGAGATGTCTGACTATCCGCTCGGCCGCCCGTACCTTGAGCAGTTTCATCTCTTCGGGCTTGCTGCGCCTGCCTTCATCCTGGAATTGGGGTGCCGGATCAGGGGACGCCTCCTTTGCGGGATCTGTTGTAGCCCGTTGAGCAGGCGGGGCCTGTTGGGCCTCCTCCGCTGTTCGCATGAATTCGGCGAGGTTTGGGGTGCCGCTGACTCCTTCCTCTGGCTGGGCAGGAGTTGCAGCTGGCAGAGCTTGGGGAATGCTTGCTTTACTGGTCGCAGCGGGCCCCTGGGGGTGCGCCCGCCTTCCTGCTCGAGCTGACAGGAACTCGGCGAACGACGGGGCGCCTTGACTCTTGGTGCCTCCGGGGTAGAGGCCTGATGGAGGAGGGATCTCGGTGCCTCGGACCTCGGGCTCGGGAATCTGGTATGGTTGTTCCCCCCTGAGCATGATATTGAGGCTGCCCTGAGGAGAGCGCACCCATTTCCTTCCGGACCTGGTGGCGTGTTGGGAGGTGGACGCCTCAGCTTGATTCACCTCTGCCGGCTCATGGGGTGGCTCTCCTTCTTTCTCTTCCAGGGAGAGAGCGGTGTCGAACAGCGCCGCGAGGGTATTGCAGGCGAAGACAACCTCCTTCTTCTTCTTGCCCCTGGGTCTTCTCTTCTTCTTCTTCTTGCCTGCTGCAGCGGGTGGCTGCTCTTGAGGAGGTTCACCCCACAGGGGAGGCTCTTTGTCTGCATCAGCTTCTGTTCCCGGAGCCAGCTCGAGTGATTCGAACTCCGTCCAGGGGACATACTCCTTCAGCTCCATAGGCTGGATTTCGGGCTGTTCATAATCTTCGAGCCCATCAATAATAGCCTGGAGTCTTTCAACCGCCGGGCTAGTCTTCTTGTGCATCCGCAGCGGGGCAGAGCTCTTCCTGTTGTGAGTGGGCCGCCTCATGACCAGCCGGGGGGCCGTGTCGTGGCAAACAGGGTTTATCGGGGGCGGTGCAGGTAGGGGCGTTGCTACCCTCGAGTGAATTCCTGGGGTGGGTCTAGAGGCGAGCGCCTTTCTGGTTTTTTCGGGTGCAGTCTGCCACCCTTCTTGGTCTTGAGCTGGGGCCACGATAAAGGTTTCATAAGTGGCACGGGCACAGGCCTTCGCCCATTCTTCTGGCAGCTCCTGATATAGCGAGATCATACTGACGGAGGAGGCTATACTGGGCAGCTCGTGTGGCTGCGGGGGGTCTACTTTATGCTCCCCCATGTCCAGCTCCCCGTCTCTGATTAAGGACTCAATAACATCCTTGAAGACGTAGCAATCTTCAATAGTATGCCCGAGCACCCGGTGGTACAGACAGAAGCGCGGGTCATCTTTCTTCTTTGAGTCGCCAGGCCTTTTCGGCTCTGGCAATGTGATCTTATTGTAGCTGGTTGCCCACTCAAACAGGAGCTTGGACTTGTCCCGGGAGAAGGAATACAACTTGTTTCTCATCTTCTCTCTTAGTGAGGGGCCTTCTCGCCGTTCTGTGGTTCTGGGCGGCGGAGGGTTAGCTGCTCCCTTGGCTTTCTCCTTCTGCTTTTCGAAAGCCTGGAAGTCTAGTGCATGCACCTCCGGGGGAGCCGGCTTCTTCTCCGCCTGTCTGGCCCTCTGGCTTGACATAGCCGGGGTGGAGGAGTATCGGGCCAAGAATGCCTCGATCTCTGCTACCACATTATTCAGACGGTCAAATGTCTTGACCTCAGTGCCGATCATTCTTTCTAGGATTTCTTTCTTTAAGTTTTGCTTGCAGATCTGCACTGCGTCCTCCTGATGCGGGGGGCGTTTGCACCTCATGCTGAGGTTCCTCCACCTCTTAATGTAGTCGAGAGCCGACTCATCATTCTTCTGCCTCGTGGCGTAGAGTTCAGCCATGGTAACTTCTCTCTCGGCCACGTAGAATCTTTCTTTGAACTTCTTCTGCATGTCGGGCCAATCGGCCACGGACCCGGGCGGCAAGCCGGAGT
The DNA here is from genome assembly GCA_022559845.1 of Amorphophallus konjac. NCBI lineage: Eukaryota > Viridiplantae > Streptophyta > Magnoliopsida > Alismatales > Araceae > Amorphophallus > Amorphophallus konjac. The sequence goes on along the minus strand of JAHNEJ010000591.1, from coordinate 43,054 downwards.
ACCATTCAAAGGCAAGCCCGGTGAGTGTTGAGCCGAAGAACTTCAGGAGGTAGGCTTCATCAGCAGCCAAGTCTCCCATGACGTTCACATAATAGGCAATATGCTCTCTGGGAGATCCTTGCCCGTTGAACTTCTCAAATTTCGGCGGCTTGGTGACGCCAGCCGGCAGCTTCTTGGCAGCGTAATGAACCGGGAAGGGTACCCGGTAGACGTCGAAAGGCGTCTGACCCCCATCGCCCCTCTCGGCCAATTTCATATCTATCATCTGCTCGAGCATTAACCGGCTGACTGCCGCCGGGTCGACTGGGCTCGGGTAGAAATGAGCGGGCTGCGCGCTCGGGGTGGCTACCACGGTCGCTCGGGGGGCCATGGGGGACCCTTGTGAAAGCAGAGCCTGTGGCGAGGTGACTGCTGCGCAATGTGCTTGCTGCGGGGGCGCGCCCCCGAGAGGATTGAGGGTTGCTGGGAGAGCTGCCTCGGGAGACTGCCCCCTGTCCCTGGGTACCTCGGGTGTGACCTCGGTCTGCCAGGACATTGGGGGTGGTGTGTTTCGCTCATTCAATTGCTTTTTAAGTGATTCGATTTCCTGCTGGAATCGTTGCATCATGAGCAGCATTGCTGGGTCAGCTGTGGGGAGGCTGGGTATGCCCCCCATCTCTTCGGCCGGGGCGTCCTCGGATGATGTCGAGGGTCCGCCACTCGTGTCGCCGGTGGTGACTACATTGGCCGTGAGGGCCGTGAGGGGCTCCCCAGGTGTCGCACCGCCTGCCGCTCTCCTTCTTCTGGTAAGGGGTCCCGGCCTGGCAGCTATTCTGGCCAATTCTTCCGGGTCGGCGGGTAAGGCCCCATACCGACCATGGACTCCTGCCATGTTGCAGGTGAATGTCAGCCATTTCCTATTCTTGTTTCTTCTTGACGCCCTCCGGGACGGTCCTCCTGGGAATGTTAGCCTGTCGAAGACCGACCGTCGGGACGTCGCCTCCTCCCGTACAGGGGACTGGCGCGGCTCTTCCGGGCGGGTCCTCGACTCCATACTAGGTGCAGGTTCCCCCCTTTCTTCCTGGAAGGCGGAGGTCATTGCCCCCAGTAGTCTCCGGCGGCCAGCGGGGGTGCTACCCGGGCCTCGGAGGTAGTTTCTCATGGCCTGCTCGATCCCTTCCCACTCCTGGTCAGGGAGAGCGGCCTGTGGTTGCGAGTCGACGACAGCAGCGGAAGGAGAGTAGGCCCTGAGTGCCGGGCGGGCGGCGTTGTGTCGGCGCCCCCGGCGACGGCCGTGAGCATCCTCGGACGGCACCAGGATGACAGGTGCCGGTCGGAGAGTGGGGGTCACTACCTCAGCCCTGTCATGGCGTCGGGCCCTCCTGGGGCGGGAGATGCTGGGCCCTGCCTGGGCGGGTGCGTTGGGCTGGGTCTCCTTAGGCACCCAGACTTGCTTCAGTTTAGCCGGCCTGTGACCCGGCGTCTTCTTTGGTGCTACGACCGGGGCTATGGGCCTCGTCTTCTCCTTCAGCTTAGCCAGTCCTTCAAAGGAGTTGCGGACTGGAACGGTTGGGATGATGCGGTCCGGTGTCACCTGGGACCTCTGCCCATCTAGGCGGACTCGGAGGGCCCCAACCGTCATGGACTTCCCGGAGTTGGAGGCGCGACGCCCTGATCCGGCGCTGATGTTGCTTCTCCGGAGCCTTCTCCGGTGGGATGTCGACCCTTGGTGGAACGGGCCGGTAGTTTGGTGCACGTGGTGCACGTTGCAGCTGAGCGTCGTTGTGTGGACGCAATTGTTGTCTTCGGCCACAGCTCGGCCGGCGGCAGCTTCGACGGCTCCCGGAGCGGAAGCGTTGGTTTGAGGCTCCTCGGGCGTTTCCACGTCGAGGATCTGGACGAAGGCTACCCCCAGGAAGTTGGGGAAACCCACGGTGGGAGGGAAGCTCCCGAAAGTGAGGGGTACCGCCAGGTAGCCACCTCGCACGTGATTCTCCACAACCTCAGGGCTGCAGATGACACCCATTGTCGGCTCCATGATGCCTCTCTCTTTACTTTTTCTGCATTTAAGAAGATAACGCAGTTAGTATTACAAGAAGGGGGCTGTGGGGCCCCTAATTTCGGCAAAGAGATGAAGGGTGGATGGGTCCCACCGGGCGTGCCAGACTTGTGGACGCACTTTCCGTTAAGCGGTTGTTCCCGGTTCGTCTGTTGGTTTTATTAAGTGCGTGGGCGTGCCAGTCACCGGAGTGACAATTTATTCGGGCTCCGGAGAGCCCATGGTGCGCTCGATCTGACTTCGTCAGACGGTTGTGTGGTTCGTGTCGGGACCGAATCCCGTCGCGCCATGAAGGTCACGACGTCGTTTACATCCCTCATACGAGGGAATACCCTTGATTAATTTCCGAAATTAGAGGCCCCGCGGCCGAAAGGAGTAACACTAATTATACGGGAGAGATAGGGATGGGTCACACTGAAAGTTGTATTAAGGCCATAAACTGTCGGCCGTGTCGGCCACTCGTAGACCTTTTGTATTCGGACACAAGTTCGTGGCATCGTCATAATGAGAAAACCGAGGTAGATCCCTCCAAATGTCTGCCGAGCATATGGCAATTTCAATGAGGATTCGGAAGGTATCCGGAAAGAGAAAACAAATCCGGTCTGATTAGGATGTCGGCCCGAGGTTATATCAAAGCCCGGCCATATCGGGGGAATTCCCGAGACTCGGGCTCGACCTAAAGGGGCAACGTTGTTGTTCCTTTTGCCCCGGGTCCCGGGGGGAGAGCGGGCTGCGGCGTGGGCATTAGCGTCTTTTATCTAGAGCTTTCTAGGTTATACCTTCTGGGATTCCTGATTTGATGTTTACTATTTATTCGTGCCTTTGTCCGGGATGATTTCTTTTCTTCTATGCATGATTATTCTTATTATTATCATTGGTTTGTTATTTATTTATTTTTTTTATTACCCCTCCCGCCTCTTTTATTATGATCAATATTGCGCATTTGGAGTCCTTCAATTAGCGTGATTTTTATTGATTTATTTGCTATTGTTGATGCCCTTATCGTGATGTATATATGCATGCCTGTAGTGTGCCGGCGAAGGGAAGGTCGGGGCGTACCGCTGAAGGGCAGCAAAAGGGGGAGTGTACCGCTGAAGGGCAAGGGAGCGTGCCGCTGAAGGCCAGGGGAGCGTGCCGCTGAAGGCCCATGAGGGCGTGCCGCTGAGGGTCAATGGGGGAGTGTACCGCTGAAGGGCTGAAAGGGGTGTACCGCTGAAGGCCAGGGGAGCGTGCCGCTGAAGGCCAATGAGGGCGTGCCGCTGAGGGCCAAAGGGGCGTACCGCTGAAGGTCAATGGGGCGTGAGGGTGGAGGCTCGATCAGTTTTCGATTATTTGTTTTAAGGCTTTTCTTTTCTTCTTATCTTAAATTTCGTGTAGTTTTATACAAAGCTCCTCTCGTGTTTTGTTCTCTTTGTTCGGTTCGATCTCTTTTCTTGTGGGTCGGAGGCTCGGGCTGCCGGGCGGTTAGTTAGCTCGGTTCAGTTCTCGTCGTGATGTCGGCAGTGGTTTGATGAGTTGGAAGGTTTCGTCAGTTATCTTGCTTGTTTGTTGCCTCCTTTTGCCTCTTTTAATTGTTTATTAGTTTCTCACAAAAATTCGGCATCATTTCCCCTTGACCCGGGGCGTAAGGGAGATAAAGGGAGCACGCCCACATGGAGTGGCGGAACCCGACAACTGGAGGTGGGCCCCCGGGGGAGCAACACCTTTATAGAACCTCGGAAGACGTGAAGGAAGGGGCTCGGAGGCGAGGCCAAGGAGTGGGCTACTGAGAGGCTGAAGGGTGTGCCGCTAAAGGCCATAAGGTGAGTGTAACGGCCAAGGGCCAATTGGAGTGTGCCGGCCAAGGGGTAACAGAGTGTGGGTGTGCCGCTGAGGGCAGAAAGGAGTGTGCCGCTGGGGGCAAATAGGGGTGTACCGCTGAGGGCTATTGAGTGTGTGCCGCTGAAGGCTGATCTGGGTGTGTCGCTGAAGGCATATCTGGGTGTGTGCCGCTGAAGGCTGATCTGGGTGTGCCGGCCAAGGGCCGGAAAGGTGCACCGCTGGGAGGCTTAAAAGGGTTGCAAGCAACTGGGGGGGATTTGGTGGCTGTTCAGGGAAAGAGGAAGAAAGACAGGGGATTTCAAGGCCGGGGGTGGCCTATTAGTAACTGAGCGGTTGGGAAGAAAGAAGGGTACCTCCCCTTCTCCTCAAGCTCGGGAACACGGTAGATGGCCATAGAAGGGAATGAGTGAGGAGCTCACGGAGCCAAGGCCAACAGAAGGGGGAAACCTACATCGACGTGGAGGACCCTAAAGACGCCGGAGGAATAAGGAGACAGAGGGAGGAACGGATTGTCCGTCAGAAAAGCCCGCAAAGCCTAGCCTAAAACATCGAGGATCGAAAAGAAACCCGGAGAGGGTGGTTTTCATTCATGAGAATCAAGAGGGCGAGGCCCTTCATACATATGGCAAAAGCAAACTCCCCAAATGGGGCCATGGACAAGAGTAAGAAAGACCAGGAACGCCAGGAGGAGTGGGATACAAGAGGGAAGAAGACATCCGGGCCTAAGACATCGTCCCCTATCCCCAACCCTTTCCCCCAATACAACAAGCTCTCTCTCTCTTACTCTTGTTTCTTCCCGGTGGCCGTCGGACGGAGAACAGGCCGGGAGGGCCTCTTCTTTCTTCTCCTCTTTCTCCTATGTGTGCCCTCTATTGTTGGAACCTCATCTCCTCTCTCTGTTCCTGTCTGTCTCGTCCTCCTCCCTTTTCTCTTTGTGTTTTAATAGGAGGCTTTTATACTCCTAGCCACCGACGACTTCGAGCACGGCTGTCGAAGGTGGGAAGTGGATTGTGATCATGGGGTTTGACCTGCCCCGTCCTGGGTGTCAGTGGGGTAGGCTACGTGGCCCAACGATCAGCTGCCACGTCAGACGGCTCCACTGCGCGCCAAGGATGCGTAGGGTATGGGCCTCACGTCGTCCGTTGAAAAGCTTCACCGCTGTGCCACTGGCGAGCTAAAGAGGCGTGCCGCTGGAGAGCCAAAACGGCGTGCCGTTGAAGCCCCTAAAGGCGTGCCGTTGAACAGCCTGAAGGGCGTGCCGCTGGGGACCCTACAGGGTGTGTCGCTGAAGACCCCCCAGGGGGCGTGCCGTTGAAGACCCCCCCATGGGGGTGTGCCGGTGAAGACCCCCCATGGGGGTGTGCCGGTGAAGACCCCCCCTATGGGGGTGTGCCGGTGAAGACCCCCCATGGGGGTGTGCCGGTGAAGACCCCCCCATGGGGTGTGCCGGTGAAGGCCGCGGCAGGGTGTGCCGCTGAAGGGCTAAATGGGCGATTTTGAGCCCATTGTGAGCATGAGTTGTGGCCCACTTGATTTTCTTCGAGGCCCACGGGCTGTGGAGCCTTTTGTGCTTGATTTCCCCGGGGGTTTCTTCACTCGGCGCCGTTGTTGATGCTGGGCTGAGCATGACATTTTGGATGTGCAATTTTCGGTGTCCACAGGATCACGTCTGCCTCAGGTGTATTCTTTCTTTTCTCCTCTTCTTTTTGTGATGAGGCGGGCTCGAAGACCACGTCCGCCTCATGTGTCTTTTCTTCCTTTTCTTCTCTTATTCTTTTGCGTGGAGAGGCGGGTGCAGAGACCATGTTCGCCTCGTGACTCTACCTTTTTTTCTTCTTTTGTAGAGAGGCAGGTGCAGAGACCGTGTTCGCCTCATGCGCATTCTTTCTTTCCTTCTCTTCTTTTGTGTGATGAGGCGGGCTCGAGGACCACGTCTGCCTCATGTATCTTTTTTTTCTTTTCTTCTCTTCTTTTGTGTGGTGAGGCGGGCTCGAAGATCACGTCTGCCTCATGTGTCTTCTTTTCCTTTTCTTCTCCTCTTTTGTGTGATGAGACAGGCTCGAAGACCACGTCTGCCTCATGTGTCTTTTCTTCCTTTTCTTCTTTTCTTTTTGTGTGGTGAGGTGGGCTCGAGGGCCACGTCTGCCTCATGTGTCTCTTCTTCCTTTTCTTCTCTTCTTTTACGTGATGAGGCGGGCTCGAGGATCACGTCTACCTCATGTCTCTCTTTTTTTTATGTGATGAGGCGGGCTCGAGGACCATGGCTGCCTCATGTCTTTTCTTTCTTTATTCTGCTCTTCTCTTCTCATTGATGCTTTCGCGCTGGAGTGTATTTCTCTTAATGTGCCCCCGGGTTGGGGTGTAGCTTCATTTGGTGTGCATCCCCCCCTGAGGGGTGTGTTTTACCTCTTTGCTTCTTTACCCCCAGGCGGGGTGTATTTTTTTGGCTTCTATGTCCCCAGACCAGGGTGCGTTTTTTTTAATGCCCCCGAGACGGGGTGTAGCTCTCTTCAAATGCCCCCATGGTGGGGTATACTCTTCACAGCTTCTTGTTGATTTGTTTTCTTAATTAGATTCCATTCCTATCCCGCCCCCTTTAAATACATATATGCATAAACATGTGAATCAAAGATAAGGGGGATGAAAGGATGAGAAATACTAACCGTGATCGCCACCAAGGATTAACAACGCCAAAGGATGAAGACGTGTAAAGAACGGCGTCGTGTACCTTGAAACTTAAAGACTTGATCGCGCTTGAAACGGGGTGCGGGGAACTTGTGAATTCAAACTTCCTCTCCTTCCAGCCGGCTAGAGGAAGAGGGCCTCACGTTGTATTCATGCTCTCCTGCGAAACAAAGATGAAACACAAAGGCAAAAACCCATTAGAACATGCATGTGTAGTATCAATCCCGCAGTGATAAAATAGGGGTAGAAATTGAGGGCAAACTCACCGGGGAAGGGTTTTTAACCCCTGTGGAAGGGTGAAAATAATAGGTGGGTGTGTTGTGCATGCATGGGATTTGAAATCATAGAATTTGATTGAGAGAATAGAGAGAAAACGATGATGCAAAACGGAGAAAAACGCATGTGTAACAGAAAGTGCAGAAAACTGTGATGATTTGTGATTTTGAGGAGACTAGAACTAAGAGTGTAGACCATGAAATCAAGCCCAGAAGGATGAAATTGAAAGTTAATACTTCCCTCTTCAAGATGGGGTCGAAGGATTGAGTCAGCGGTGCAGCATGGCTTCGCCCCACGTCCGGAAAGAGCCCCCCCGTCGCGACTGCGAACTGGGCAGTTTTTATAGAGTTTTGCAAGAAAGCCTCATCTCCTTATCACGACTCCCAGAGATAGAGTCCAAGATAAATCGAGTTCTCTGGATCAAACTCGAGATAATACTAAGGACAAGAGATAGGAACAAACGGGGATCAATTCAGAGGAGGATTCTAGAAGATATGTCTCTTGGAAGGTAGCCCCGGAGCCTTATCTGCAGAGTTTGAGTTGAACTAGGAAACATAAATCCTGATCTTGCGACCCAGATCCCAAGAGATATTGCCAATGAAAATTTGATTCCTATGAACCAAATTCAAGATAATACCAAGGGCTAGAAGTAGGAAAAAACGGGGATCAATTTGGATAAGAATTCAAGAAGTTATGGACTCTGCAAGAGGGCCACGGCGCACAGAAACGGAGCAGAGTCCAGCACGAATTGGACTCTCTGGTGCATGTAACGGTCTATCGTAGGACCGTCACATATGATGTAACGGACTAGGGTAGGTCCGTCACACTCTGGAGGTCAAACGGGACGTTTTTGGATGAGATTGGATGTAACGCACCTAAACAGGGCCGTCACTTGGTCTAACGGTCAAGGATAGGACCGCCACACTCTAGGGGTTGAACCGGGCTGTTTTGGGCAAGTTTTGGTGTGACGGTCTATCGTAGGACCGTCACACTGAAGTAACGGTCTTCACTGGGCCGTCACTTCAATGAAGTAACGCACCTGCAAACGACCTTCACTTGGATGAAGGCAGATTCTGGGCAGACTGCGCGCGACTTTAGAAATCGAAGCGTATCTCTCAAACGGTGGAGAATTAGACAAAGTGGTAAACATAGAAGTTGTAGATAACTGAGAGAGGAACAACTTTTATGAAGAAAGAAATTTGAGAAAATGATTGTAAGAGGGTGAAAATAGGGCTGGAAGAGAGAGGAAAATTCTGGAATGTAGGTGAACAGCACGGCATGCCAGAAAAATGTGAATAGCTCACAATCGGGGCAGAACCGGCCAACAGTGTAGAAGAAGAAATTGTAGATCTTTGAAAGACGCACAACTTTGATGAAGACAACTTTTTGAAAAGAGGATTGGAAGAGGGTGAAAAAGAACCACTTTCAGGACTGCGCAGTGAGAGAGAGCCGATTACTTGGGGGAAGTCGGCCTAAATGGGCCGAAAGTCGACTTGGAAGTGGGAATTTGACAAGATAAGCTCCGGGGCTATAAGAAATCATGATCTCCAAGACTCAAAGGATATGAAATGGTAAAAATGGACTTGAAATTCATCCAAGGAAGCTCCAAAATAATGGCTAATTCGGGACATCAAAAATGATGAATAAGAGAAATGACACAACTTGTGGGCTAAAACGGGTGTCAACACTTCTATGCCCCCAGGTGGGGTATGTCTCTTCCCCAGGTGGGGTATGTCTCTTCTTCAAATACCCCTGAGCCAGGATGGACTTCTCTTCATATGCCCCTGAGCCGGGGCGTGTTCTTTATAGCTTCTAGGCCCTCGAGGCGAGGTATGTTTCTTCTTCATATGCCCCTGGTACGGGGCGTAGCTCTCTTCAGATGCCCCCGGGACGGGGGTGTATCTTTTGCTTCTTATGCCCCCCTGAGGCCGGGGTGTGTCTTTTGCTTCTTACGCCCCCCTGAGGCGGGGGTGTATCTCTTTACTGCTTCTGTGCCCCCGAAGCAGGGTATGTTGTTTCTTCAAATGCCATTTGGGCTGAGTATATCTTTCTTCTCATGCTCCCGGATCGGGATGTATGTCTCTTCGTTTCTGTGCCCCGGGTCAGGGTAGATGCTTCTGCTTCTTATGCGCCAGGGGCGGAGTGTATTTTTTGTGCCCCCTGAGCGGGGTGGATGCTCTGCATGTGTCCCCGGGTCGGGGTGTAGCTTTGTCTCCCATGGAGGGGGTGTGTTGTTTCTTCAAAAGCCCCCAGACCAGGGTGTATTCTTCTCTTTCTTATACTCCCGAGGCGGGAGAGGTTCTCTTCATGTGCCCCCGTGGCGGGATGTGCTTCTTTCTTCAAGTGTCCCTAGGCCGGGGTGAATTCTTTTCTTCTTCCCAGACACACCGGGGGGAATGCATTTTGCTTCTTGTGCTCCTAAGGTGGGGTGTATTGCTGCTTTTGATGCCCCCAAGGTGGGGCATATTGCTGCTTCTGATGCCCCTATGTCGGGGTATATTCTTTCTTCATGTGCTCCCAGGTAGGGATGTATGCCTCTTTGCTTCGGTGCCCCCGGGTGGAGGTGTACTCTGTCTCTTTGCTTCTGCGTCCCCAGGCGGGGTATGTTTCTTCTTCATATGCCCCTGGTACTGCGCATATTCTTTATGGCTTCTATGCCCCCTAGTGGGGTATATTTCTTCTTCAAATATCCCTAAGACGGGATGTATTCTTCTCTTTCTTATGCTCTCGAGGCGGGATGTATCTTCTTCAAATACCCCTAAGCCGGGGTGGGTTCTTTATGGCTTTGTGCCCCCTGGCGGGGTATGTTTCTTCTTCAAATACCCCTAAGACGGGGGTGTGATTCCTGACTTCATATGCCCCTGACGTGGGGTATATCTTGTGTTTCTTATGCTCCCGAGCCGGGATGCAGCCTCTTGGCCTCATATGCTGCCGAGGCGAGGGGTATGTTGCTTCAGGTGCCCCCGGGGGTAATGCATTTTGCCTCTACTTCCCCGTGGTGGGGTATATCTTTCGCTTCTTATGCCCCCTCCTTAAGGCGGGGTGAAGTCTTTGCTTCAAATGCCCCTAAATCGGGGTATAGTTTTATCTCATATGCCCCTAGAGCAGGGGTGTATTTCTCTTCATGTGCCCCTCAGTCGGGGTGTATCTTTGTCGGTTGTTGTGACCCCAAAGGGAGGTGTCTTTCTCTTCATGTGCCCCGAGCACCGGGTGTATCTTTGCTCTCTTTTTTTTTTGCCCCCCCCCCCCCCCCCCCCCCCCGACACGCTGGGGAATGTTTGCTTCCTGTGCCCCCAAAGTGGGGTGTATGCTTTTTTCTTCAGACTCCCCTAAGGCGAGGTGTATTCTTTGTTGCTTCATGTACCCCCGAGTCGGGGTGGGTTCTCTTCATGTGCCCCCATGGTGGGGTGTACTCTCTTTATGTGTCCCCAGGAGTGGGGTGTGGTTTGCTTCCTGTGCGCCCTAGCAGGGTGTATCGCTGCTTGCAATGTCCCCCGAGGCGGGGTATCCTTCTTCTTCAAATACCCCTAAGCCGGGACGTATTCCTTATGGCTTCTATGCCCCCATAGCGGGGTGTGTTTCTTCTTCAAATACCCCCAAGATGGGGTGGACTGTTTTCTTCTTATACTCCCAAGACAGGATGTAGCTTCTTCAAATGCCCCTGAGTCGAGGCGTGTTCTTTACGGCTTCTATGCCCCCAGGCGGGGTATATTTCTTCTTCAAATACCCCTAGGCCGGGGTGTATTCTTGCTGCTTCTCATGCTCCCGAGGCGGGATGTGACTTCTTCAAATGCCCTTAAGCCGGGGCGTATTCTTCATGACTTCTGTGTCCCCTGACAGGGTATGTTTCTTCTTCAAACGCTCCTAAGCTAGGGTGTGTTCTTATGCTTTTTGCGCCCCTCAAGGCGAGGTGCATTCCTCTCCATATGCCCCTAGCATGGGGTGTGCTTTTGTTTTTTATGCCTCCAGGCCGGGGTACGTTTCTTCTTCATAAGCCCCTGTGCCAAGGTGAGTTTCTCTTTTTATGTGTCCCCAGGCCGGGGTGAATTCTTTTCTTCTCATGCCCCCATGGCGGGGTATGTCTTTTGCTTCATGTGCCCCCATATCGGGGTGTATTTCTTCTTCAAATGCCCCTAAGCCAAGGTGCAATTCTATTTCTTCTTATGTCCCCAGGTCAGGGCGGATTCTTCTTCAAATGCCCCGAAGTCGGGGTGTAGCTTTTGCTTTGTGTGCCCCTTAGTCGGGGCGGACTCTCTTCATGTGCCCCTGGGAATGGGGTGTATTTCCTTTTTTTGCCTTCTATGCCCCGGTAGCAGGGTATATATCTTCTTCTCATCCCCCATGGCGGGGTATGTGCATGCTCTCTTCGAGAGTGGTGGCCGTGCTTGGCCTCATTGCTATAAAGCATTCTCCACAGCGGGCAACCATTCACCAAGCTACAATTGTGGCTCGCTGGGTCTTTTAACAACCATTCGGGGGCCGTTTTGTGTCGGATGGAGGCAGCAGAAAGGAGGAACAGGCCGGGTCATTACACCACAGACTCGGAGCCTCCTAGAGTCGAGCGGGATGTCGGGTTTCTTCTTGCTCTTTTGGTCGGCGATAATGGCCGACTTTCTTCTTTTCTTCTTTCTCTTCTTTTTTTTTTTTTGTCCCTTCTTCCCTTCTCTTTTTTTGTATGATCGACCAGGGTGGAGGTGCAGGAGAGCGCTCACCCCCTCAGGGAGGGGATGAGTGGTTCGCTCCACCGCATCAACCCCACAGTGGTAATCTTTATTCAGCACGGGTCTCGACGGACGTGGTCGTATAAACCTCTTTTGCCAATTCTTTCTCTTCTTTTTTTCTTGCTTCTTTCTTTTCTCTTTTTTTTTCTTTTCTTCTCTTCTTCTCTTCTTCTTTTCTTCTTTTCTTCTTTTCTTCTTTTCTTCTCTTTCTTCTTGAGGGAAACGGGGGGCTTGATTTCCCCTCCCTTCTCTTCTCCTTTTTTTTTATAACAGCCCCCATGATTCCTGGAAGCTGCATATGCTTCGAAGCAGCGTCCTCGAGGCCGCGAAGGCAGCTGCATCGAGTCTGGATTTTCTCCCTATAGGGCTGGCGAAGACAACACCTGCAATTCATCAAAGCAGGCAAACATTGTTTATTAGGGGGCCATGAGGCCCTGAATCCCGGCGAAGAGATGAAGGGTAGTTTCGGTCCCACCGGGCGTGCCAGACTTGTGGACGCACTAAAATTCACTCATTCAGGTCGTTCGTCTGTTAATTGTGTGGGCGTGCTAGTCACCAAAGTGACAATTTATTCGGACTCCGAAGAGCCCATGGTGCGCTCGATCTGACTTCGTCAGACGATTGTGTGGTTCGTGTCGAGACCAAAATCCACCGCGCCATAAAGGTCACGGCGTCATTTACATCCCCCACACGAGGGAACACCCTTGATTAATCGCCGAGATTCAGGGCCTCATGGCCAAGAAATTAATTGCATGAGAGGTCTATTACGAGGTATTGAAATCCTCACGTGAGGGCGAGAAGAAAACCGGTCGCGGTCATGTTGGTCGTGTACTGACCATTTAATGTTCGGACGAATGTCCGGCTCGAGAAAATCACGGTTGTCGTGGGAAAATCGGAACTCATGTATGCCGAGGTACGGTAAATTTATTGTTCGGAAGAGCGGAAAAAACGTTCGGCTGAGTCTCGGTTGGAGCGGTCAAAAATCAGTAAATCTGTTGGCTCGTTGCAAGAGCAAGCTACGACCATACTGCGGTGGCCCCCCCCGCGGTCGAAACAAGACTTGCATGAGCGTCATTAATATTTTCGGTGCCAAGGGGCAACGAGGGAATATCCCTTGAATCGGCTGAAAAGCCCTATGTCTAGGGAAGCTGACGTTCGAAACGTGTTGATCATTCGGGAAACCATTCAATATTCGGACGGGGGTCCGGCTTGAGAATATTGTAATCGTCGTGGGAGGACCTGGAACATATGCATGCCGGGATACGACAAGTTTATTATTCCGAGACACTGAAAACATTCAGTCGAATCTCAGTTATTGTAGCCGGAAACCAGTGAATCTATTGGCCCGGTGCGAGATCGAGTCAGGACTATACCGGGGGCGTCTCCCGTGGTCCGAGCGAGGCTTGCGCGGGCATCATTAATATTTCCGGTGCCGGAGGGCAACGGGGGAGAGTCCCGGGACTATACTCCAGAACCGAAAATGTGTTCGAAAGGAGCGGGCTGTGGACCGAGGATATGAGCCAGACGATGACCATGATCGGGACAGGCCCGCGGTCTAAGTGTGGCCCACGGGGGTCTTATTGATATTCCCATGGAAGGAGTCCAGGGGTGACATGAGCTATCTCGTTCTATTCAGATTTCTGTCGGTCACTTGCGGACCACTTGATATTCGGACAATGGTCCATATTGAAGGTGCGACGTGGATAGGAACGACCCGTACAAATGTATGCCGAGTTTACGGTAATTTCAATGAAAGGGCGGGAACGAATCCCGATAGAGTGAATCCGATTTGACGAGCTATCGGCCCGGAGCAATACTGGGTCACGACCGCGCCGGGGTAGGAGCCATCGACCATGTTGGTTGCTCACGGGTCTTTTCATATTCAGACACAGGTCCATAATAGAAACGTGGCGAAAACCGAGGTGAACCCGTTCAAATGTTTGCCGAACGTGCGGCAATTTTAGTAGTGGCTCGGAAGGGATCCGGCCTGAGGAACGAGTCCGATTTAATTAGAATGTCGGCCCAAGACTAGGTCAGGGCCTGGCCATGTCGGGATAAATCCAAAGACTCAGGCCCAACCTGGAAGGGCGGCATTGTTGTTCCTTCAGCATCGGGTCACGGGAGAGACGGGGCTGCAACATAGATTTTACCATTTTCTTTATCTGAGCTTTAAATTATGTGCATATATATTTTATTGCTTATTTCCCTTTTATGTATTTATTTTGGATGATTTCTCTATTTTGTTTATTATTATTACTATTATATTTTCCCTTTCCTTTTTTTACTACTATTATTATTATTTCACTTTTTTGTTTATTTCTCATATATATATATTCAGGTTTATTTATTTATCATAATTTTTATTAATTTATTATCATTATTATCATTAACATTATCATGACATATTTATATATGTTTATATATTTTTATTTTGGAAGGAAAAGTGGGCCGTTGGGGGCAAAAAGGGGTGTACCGGTGAAGGCAGGGAGAGCGTGCCGGAGAGGGCCAGGGGAGCGTGCCGCTCAGAGCCAAGGGATGGAAGAGTGTGCCGCTGAAGGGCTGCAGGGGTGTGCCGCTGAAGGCCTTGCAGAAGGTGTACCGGTGAGGGCGCCAGAGAGCGTGCCGCTGAACGGTCATGAAGGGTGATTAGGGGCGCGCCGGTGAAGGAGCTGGCAAGGTGTGTTGGCGAAGGCCAGGGAGAGCGTGCCGGGGGAGAGTGGCTAGCGGCGCACCGCTGAGGGGTGGCAGGAGCGTGCCGCTGAAGGGCGCGTTGAGCGTGTCGGGGAAGGATGGTGGGAGGTGTACCGGCGAAGGCCAATGGATGGCGTGCCGGCGAAGGAGTTGGTGAGCGTGCCGCTAAAGAGGGCGTACCGGCCAAGGGTGGCTAGAAGGTGTGCCGGCGTAGGGCGATTGCGGGGGCGCACCGCTGAAGGGCATGGGGAGCCCACTCCTCCTCCGTTTCTTTTAAGGCTTTTCTTTTCTTCTTTTCTGATTTTGTTGAATTTGTATGTGTTTCTTCTCTCTTTCTCTTGATTATCTTTCATTCTTTCTCCCATGAGGTCGAACGTTCAAGTTGTTTGGTTGTTGTTCGGTTCGGCTCTCTTTGAGTTAATTACGGTTCCCTTGCCTCGGTTAAAGCATTTTACCGTTGTTCTTTTTGTTTGTTTGTTGCTTTCTTTTAGTCCTTTTTAAGGTGTGGTTGTTCCATTTGTTTGTTACTTCCTTTTGTCTTTTAATATGTTATCGTTTCTAATAAAAATTCGGCAGCATCTCCCCTTGACTCGAGCGTAAGGGAGATATAGGGAACGCGCCCACATGGAGTGGCGGAACCCGACAACTGGAGGTGGGCGCCCGAGAGCGGCAACACCTTTAATAAAACTTCGAAAAACTCGGAGGCAACGGTGAGTGGAAGACTATCCCAGGACTGGCTAAGGGGGATGCACCGGGTAAGAAGAAGGGGCAAGTGTGCCGGGCCAAGGAGGCCAAGGGTATGGCGGTGAAGGCCATGAAGGCCGTGCCGAGGAAGGCCCAAAGGGGCGTACCGGCGAGGGCCATCATAGGCGTGCCGGGGGAAGGCAGCGAAGGCCGTGCCGGCGAAGGGTGTTGAAGAGTGCACTGGCGAAGGCCTGATGGGGGTGTGCCGGCGAAGGCCTGATCAGGCGCGCCGGCGAAGGGTTCAAAGAGGGCGTGCCGCTGAAGGCTAGGGTGTGCCGCTGAAGGCACGAATGGTCGTGCCGTTGGAGGCACAATCAGGGCGTGCCGTTGGAGGCACAATCAGGGGTGAACGAAAGCGAAAACGCTCGGCAAGAAGTAAACCCTAAAGAAAAAAAAAAGAAAAAAGAAAGGGACGGGAAACACCGAAGGATGTAAACACGGAAGACATACATTGGGGAGACGTCCGAGGAGACGTTTGCAAGCCTTCTACTTTTATTCTCATAAGAGGAGTGCCCCAAGGGGGCTAATACATCGCGACGACGGAAAAAAGGATATGAAGGGAAAGAAAGAAGAAAAGGAAATACAGTGGGAGGGAAACGGAGCGTGGACTCCTCCCCTCCCGGACCTCACTCCCTCTCTCCACTCATTCTTCTTCTGCTCTTCTCTTCGCACGGACGCCGGGAGCCGGAGTAGTAGCGGGGAGGGGAAGGGCAGCATGCCCTCTCCCCCCTTTCTTCTTCTCTTCTCCTCCTCCTCTTCTTCTCTTCTTCTCTTCGCCCTCTGCCTCTGTGTCTCCCCTTTCTTTGTGTCGAAGGAGAGGGGTTTTTATACCCTCCACGGCGGAAACGTTCGAGCACGGTAGTCGAAGGCGGGAAATCGGAGGCATTGATTGGGGATTTGACCCGTCGTCCTTGGTGGCAGGGGGATAGGCAGCGTGGCTCTCTCCCCGGGTGACACCTCAGCAAGTCCACTGCGCGCCAAGAATCCGTAGGGCATGGGCATCACGTCGTTCGGCCGTTGAAATGCCTTAACGTTGTGCCGCTGGCGGGCTCAAGAAGTGTGCCGCTGGGAGGGCCAAAGGCCGTGCCGCTGAAGGGCTGCCCAAGCGTGCCGTTGAGGGGGCAAACAACGTGCCGCTGGAGCTCCGAACAGGCGTGCCGCTGGAGCTCCCAACAGGCGTGCGGCTGAAGCCCAAACTGGGCGTGCCGTTGGGCGCCTGGGGGTGTGCCACTGGGGCTCCCAGGGGGTGTGCCGCTGGAGGCACCCTGGGGGTGTGCCGTTGGGCGCCTGGGGGTGTGCCGCTGGGGCTCCCAGGGCGTGTGTCGCTGGAGGCACCCTGGGGGTGTGCCGCTGGGCGCCTGGGGGTGTGCCGCTTGGGCTCCTAGGGGGGTGTGCCGCTGGGCGCCTGGGGTGTGCCGCTGGGGCTCCCAGGGGGGGTGTGCCGCTAGAGGCATCCTGGGGGTGTGCCACTGGGGCTCCCAGGGGTGTACCGCTGGGGCTGACTTGAGCCCATTTTGAGCACGAGTTATGGTTCGTTTGATTTCTTTCGGGAGCCACGGATTGTGAGTTTCCTGGGGGTTGGTTTCTCTTGGCTATCGTGACTCCGGGGACAGCTTCGCGGCAGTGTGCATATTTGGGGAGTCCGGATGACCAGTCTCTCCGGGGCTTCTTCACTTGGTGCCGTTGTTGGTGCTGGGCCGAGTAGTATATCTGGGTGTGCAATTTTTGGTGTCCACAGGGTCCAAGCGCAAGGATCCCGTGGAAGGCATGATCCGGGCCGCCGCGAGGGCCAGGAAGTGGGCCAAGAAGGCCGGGGTCGTACCCGCAGTCGGAGGCAACCGTGCCGCGGCTCGTCCCTCCGCCGAGCCCGTCTAGGTTGAGGGGCCGCAAGAAAATCCGGCCGAGGCACGAGAGGCGACCCGGACCGGAGCTTGGTCCGAGTCACTCGGTGGGGCACCGGGCGATGGGGGGTGTGAGCGACGTCACGCGGTTCGGGGAAGAGCGGAGAGGACGCGGAGCGCGCGGGCTCCTCTTTCTTTTGATTTTTGTTTGCTGCAACACAGAAATAAGAGAAGAGAGAGAAGGGGCCACCACGGGAGATTGCTCCGGCGGGGCGAGCGGGACAAGTGTGATATAGCAAGATATGGGGGTTAAACGGCCATAGCGGGAAGTGACTCGCCGCGGCCTCGGGGGGACGGGAATGGTGCAGAAATTAAATAACAAGAATTGAAACGGCCATTGGGGAAGTGACTCGCCGCGGCCTCGAGAATATGAGCAGATAATAAGATGACAGAATATAATGAGAATACAAAGAGCGGGAATTTAAACGGCCATTGGGGAAGTGACTCGCCGCAGCCTCGAGAACATAAACAAATAAGAATATAACGTATAAGAACGTGAATTTAAACGGCCATTGGGGAAGTGACTCGCCGCGGCCTCGAGAATATGAGCAAAATATAACCGAATATAACGAGAATATAAGAACGGAAATTTAAACGGCCATTGGGGAAGTGACTCGCCGCGGCCTCGAAAACAAGATGTGATCGCCAGGGGCCGAAAGACCCTAAAATACGAAAGTGATCGCGCCTACCTCAAGAGCGGGAGATGGCGGGTTGCTTCTTCCCCTTCCTCCGGCCGACCGACGGAGAGGGCTTTCCTCGGCTACCCTTGCAAAACAACGACAAGCAAATGACAAGTGGATTAGAAAGATGGAGGTGTAGTATTCAGATCTTTATGATAAAAATAATGAAATGATGGCAAGACACACACCTGGTTGGTGTTATCTTTTAAACCCCTCTCAGACTCGAGTAGGAGGAAAATGAGATGATGGATGTAAGAAGTGTATAAGAAAAGGCGCCCTTATGAAGGGGGATAGGGGATGCAAGATGATGAATGCAAAATAACTACGAAGAAAAGGAAAGAATTGACTTATTGGATGTGCTGATGGTGAAATCCGGCGGAGCTCCGGCAGCGTGGGGACGACATGGAAGCGCGGTGGATGAAGACGACCTTCCTCTCGCGAGCGTGAGCACCCGAGAAGCCGGCAGAACCTCCACCTACAAAAGAACCCACGGGTTAGAAAATGACTCCGTAGCCTCTGGGCTCCGGCAGCCTATCGGATCACTTCCAAGCTCTCCCAGAACTGAGGGGGTGGGCCTCTATTTATAGAGCTACGGAGGGTGGAGGCGTCCAGGACCCTGGACACCTCCATCAGGGCCAAAATAATATTTTATTGTATTTTTATTTATTTTTTTGGAATACTTTTGTGGAGGCGTCCAGGGCCCCGGACGCCTCAAACAGGTCCACCGAAAATCGACGACGGCCGCACACGGTTTGGCACAACGCGTGGTTTTGTGAGCGGCGCCTCGTGATTCAGAAATGGGCGCGTCCAGAGGCCTGGACGTCTTCAAAATTTGGATTTTTTCACATACGACAAACCGTCGTTCGGTGAGCGGCGCCCGTGGGAGAGTTGATGGAGGCGTCCAGGGGCCTAGACGCCTCCAAAATATATATATTTTTTATTTTTCTTTTTTCTTTTATGCCAGGGCTGGCATGATTTTTTTATATTTGTTTTTATGGAGGCGTCCGGGGGCCTGGACGCCTCCATTAATATATTTATATTTTTATTTTATTATTTTTTTTGTTTTTTATGCCAACTGGCATTTTACACACATTTTTTATTTTTATTTTTTTATGGAGGCGTCCAGGGGCCTGGACGCCTCCATTAATATATATATTTTTTATTTGGTTTTGGGCCCTGAGAAAATAATAAAATAAATTAACAAGATGGGGGCGTCCAGGGGCCTGGACGCCCCCATTAAGACCCACCCGGGTCCTCAAACGGCGGCCGCCCGACAGACACCTTCTTGGTTCCGGAACTTCTTGATGCGTCTGACTGGTGTTGATGCCGTCCAAATGCCGTGACGAGACGATTCTGGATGCCAAAAAAGACAGAAGAAGACCTAAGAAAAGGAAGTACTCAAGTGATTCGAAATGCGTAAGCCGTCGCGGGGCGTCGTATAGTAATATGAGACTTTCTCAGGAGACGTCAAGAATGGCGTGTCTACAGCTGCCCCGCCTTGGCGTCTGCTTTGCAAGGGAGCGACACGTAATGGAATGGTATCAAAGTGGAGTGAAATGAAGTGGGAGCGGACTGATAAATTGATGCCAAGGTGTGATGAGACACGCTTTTGACGTTACTGTTTGGAATCTTTCCTGAAGTTTCAATGAGGCGACCTTGAAGAAGGTCTTTCAAATATTGACGATTGCTTGGACGGAGATCAAATAAGAGAGGGTGAGATGTGCGCTCAGGCACGAAAAGGAGACCAACTTCTCGGTGTGGAAGTACCTGGGTCATAAACCGGAGGTTTCACCTTTGGGGAGCGGTTACCAGCCAATGTGGAAGTGCTGCGGCCAAGGTGGGTCAAACAAGGTCAAAAGTAAAGGAATATCTGAGGGTCTGTCCAAACAAGGGTCTCCTTTGGAAGAGCAGCGTAGGGCTGTTTCAAGGAAACTCAGTATTTCATTCGGAGTGGAATATCTCATATTTGTAGGAATTGAAGCACAACGGCCTTTGCAATCGAATCACTTGAATGATCTTCCGCGATAAATCAAAATCCTATATGAATGCATGCTGGGTTAAATAAAATAAAAAATTTAAAACAAACTAAAATAGAAAATAGCCAAGGATAATATTGTCAACTTGTTAAGAACGGGTCAGGATACCGATCCGGTGAGCCGACACTGGGCTGGGGCCCGTTTATCCGCGCACCAACTCACTGAATGGAACCGTCGTCCCCACGCTACCACAAGTTAACGGCCTATCCGTACAACCCAAACTCTTCCGGGATCATCACCGTTTTTGTGGAAGGGGAACTCAAATCCCGGATTCGCTCGGGCCGCAAGGTCCTTGACATGTTCTAGTAGCGTAGGTATCGTATACTATGATGCATGACATGGTGGGACCAACCATTGAAAGGTGGGACAGGAGACTGGACAAAGACGTCCGTTAGTAAAACCTGTACAGACTAGCAAAGGTTAGCAACATCAGAAAGTAGCAGAATCACAGCAGAATCGCACCACAATGGGAGGGAGATCTAGCCAAAATCCCGACATTGACCGCTGATGTGACATGTTCTGTCCGGTAGCGATCTTCCCTTCCTATAAGAACTCCCCTTAGGCTAGTTCATTCAAATGCACCAAGGTGGGTTTTGGAAGCTCAGGAGAGGAAAGAGAGGAGAATCTAGAGATTTTCAGGATGGAAGGAGAGTCTTCCCGCGTTATGAAGAGGAGCAGGCCTAGCAGCGAGATCAGGCGACTCTCCGACCTCAAGGGTCATTTGAGTGGGACGATCACGTCGCACATGGTAAGCTGATTCATTTCAAATTTTTTCACGTGAACCTTCTTCTTACTTCCTTCATTTCTTCTTTCTTTCCTCTTCCAGCCATATCCACTTTTCCCAGGCCCGAGGAAGTTTTCCAAACTGCCATGGCTTTCAAAGGTAACTTCCAATATCTCCATTGGCATGAGGGCCATACTCTCGAAGTGGCATCTGCAGGGGCTCCTTATTCACGCCAAACATTACGAGAAGATTCGTATGGACTGGGCGGCTATGGGCGCACTAGTGGAGATCTGGCATCCCCAGACCCACACTTTTATCTTCCCGACCTTCGAGGTGACCATCCTCCTCGAGGAGGTGGAACTTCTGCTCGGATTGAAGAAATTCAAGAGTGATAGGAAGGTGAAGGCTATGCGGATGCTGACACGGGTGACTTCCGAAAGCGTCCTTGGAAGCTTCATGCCGCCCGACGCAGCCAGAAAGGTCCGTACTCAAAAGGGGATCGATCTCCAAAAACTTTCGAGTGGGTCATGGACGCCCTAAGAGGGTCACCAGACGATGACTATTTGGAGGGAATCATGAAGGGGTTCACCATTTATCTAGCGGGTGCTCTTTTGTTTCCTTATACCGACAACATGGTGGAGGAAGACCAACTGAGTGCTATCTGCGGGATCTGGAGTGGAAAGAGGGTGGGACCCGCCATCCTTGCCTATCTTTACAGCGGCCTTACTGCCTCGAGCATGGGTAAGCCTCCTTTTGGTTGCGCACTTGTCCTGAGTTGCTGGCTGGATTTGCATTTCAAGTTTGATCACCATGAAGGAATGCCAACCGCTTCGAAGCTCTTCCAACAAAGCCCTCTTCATCACATAGCCGACGTGTTAGGGTTCGGTGGTACTGTAGTGAACCGCGTTCCGTGGCTGAAGAAACGTGAAGACTGGCGGTCTCACTTCCGCACCGTGACACAAGGCTTCTTTACTTGCGCACCGGCGTGTTTGCTTTCGCTTGATCTCCTTATGAGGCCTTCTCCCGAAGTTGATCTTCAACTGATCGGCGCGACCGAGTTCGTCCTTTATAATGCGCATCGGTGCTGCCTCCAGATTGGCATCCCACGCCATTCGTTCCCGTCACCGACTGGCATCGTACCTTTGAAAAAAAGGGAGTTGGGCACTGAAGCGGACGCAAAGGAAGCGAAGGCCATTAAAGCTCCCTGGAAGACAAGTGTTACAGGAAAGGCCTTAGCGCACGTGGTGGAAGAATGCGAGCCGTGGAGGGCTTATGTAACCGAACTGGGGAAGTTAAGGCCTAAGGCGCCTAAGCCCCTGATGTAGTTCACTCTGCTTTCTGATGGAATAAAATCTGGCATTGATGTTTTGGGACCCCCGTCCACTTAATTATTATTATCTTTTTTGTGGTTTTTCTTTTTCTTTGTGTTTTTATTTTTTTTGTTTGGATTATATACATACTCTTATCTTTTTTTACTTTTATTATATATATATATATATATATATATATATATATATATATATTATGGGGGCGTCCAGGGGCCTGGACGCCCCTATGTTTTATTTTTTTTATTTATTTGGTTTTTTTTGTTTTGGGGGCGTCCAGGCGCCTGGACGGCCCAATTTTTTTTGAATTTTGAAAAAAAATAGAAAAGGTGGGGGCGTCCAGGCGCCTGGACGCCGCAATAAAAGTGGATCCTATATATGTGGGGGGGCCTTACCCCCTGCTCATTTGTACTGTTCATTCTGACGACCCAGTCACCCCAGACGACCCACTCTTAGTCCCAATGGAGCGAGGAGGATCGAGCCAGGATCCAGCAGAAGCGAAACGACGGGCTCGTCGTCCGAGGAGGCTGAGGGATGATGCCGAGGAGGCTGCTGCGGCGGAGGAGATTGCCGCGGGTGAGGAGGCTCTTCCTTTGGCCTTGGAGGCTGCAGTGGACGCTGGCGACGCGGTAGAGGACGAGCACGATCCGGTAAGCCCCTTAGACCTCCATTCTATTAGTTCACTGGGTTAAAAGGGCGGACGAGAGGCTGTGTGAAGAACGCCGGGTGTGAGGGAAGGAGGCGTCCAGGGGCCTGGACGCCTCCACATTTTCTTTTTTCTTTTTATTTTTTTATTTGTTTACGAAAATATATAAATATAATTAAAAATAAGGAGGCGTCCAGGACCTGGGACGCCTCCATGATAATATATATATTATTAATATATTTTTTGTTTTGATTTTTGGGTTTTTCTAAAAATAAAAGAAAATAAAGGAAATGGAAAGGAGGCGTCCAGGGGCCTGGACGCCTCCACAAAAAATAAATATTTAAAAAAAAAATAAAATAAAATGAATAAGTAGTATATACAGTGTTATTGTTTATTACTATTCATGATGCTGATGTGTTCTCTGTTGGTTTTGTGGTGTGCAGGGCGTGATGAAGGGACGGATCAGCTGGTCCCTAGTGGTGGCAACATACCGTGGGCTGCCGGACTTCCAGAGGGCGCGCGTGGACGCCATGGGCTTTGGAGCTTTCCTTAGGATCGAGCCCTTCCGGCTCGACCTTCCTCTTATCCAGGCACTGAGGGAGCGGTGGCACGCACCGAGCCGGGCATTTCTGATGCCCTGGGGGCACATGGTGCCGACACTAGAGGACGTGGCTCGGATTACCGGGCTACGAGTTGACGGAGAGGCAGTCAGCGGGGTCACCTACCCCGACTACCGAGAGAGTGCCCTGGACTGCTGTGGTTAGAGACGAGAGTGACTGATAGAGACAGTAGGGTAGTTGGCCGAGTGGAGATCATGGAGGCGCTCGGATTCGTCGACCCGCGCCAGCGGGTTAGCGAGACTGGAGCGGAGTTCTTGGCTCGACTAGAGGGGGATGCTCGTGCAGCTTTACCCAGGATCCGAGCGAGAGGGAGCTGGTGGATCTAGACCTTCGGAGGTTTCTTTTCTTCTTCCTGGGCCGCCTTTTGCTGGGGACGAAGGGGGATGGCATCCACTGCCGTTTCCTCGGGATCTTGGCGGATCTGGACAGAGTGGGACACTACGCGTGGGGAGCGGCTCTGCTTGCCCATTTGATTGCTGATCTCTCCCAGACTTCGGAGAAGGAGACGACAGTCAGCGGCTTCGCACCTTTTCTCCAGGTAAACATTTTATTTATGCATTCCCACAGTTAAATATGCAATTATTGTACTAATGATGTATGATGGATGCAGGTGTGGAGCTATTACTATTTCCCGATGGGGAGGGCTAGGCATGGGAACAGGAGGGCCGTGCCTCTGGCGCGGCGGTGGAGGCCGGTCGTGGTTGCAGCACCCCACGGCTACCAGCTGGCGTCGCTTCGTCGGGAGCTGAGCGAGTATCCCGAGGCCATGGTATGATGCGTATGATTTTTTTGTGTTTATGCATGTGACTGAATGGTAACTAACATGATGTATGTATGGTGATGCAGGTGGTGTGGAGACCCTACCTGGGCATGGGCGACGCTGGCCAGCCTTGGGTTGTAGCGGGTCTTCCTCGTTTCAGGCGGGACGTGTGGGTCCATTGCCTGAACGAGATCGAGCCGCTTCGGCTGAGGCTGGTTATGAGGACGTTGGGGCTAGCCCAGGAGTGGGTTGATGTAGAAGAGCCGGCCCGCATCGGGCGGAAGACCAAGGGGAAGGCGAAGATTGTGGACTGGCGTACGCGCTTCCCAGCACAGTACCAGGACTGGCAGCAGGGCGGGGTCCCAGTGGTGTCCCATGTACAGGACAGTACTGATTACCTGAGACGGTACCGGGCTACGTACGGGGACCGCCTCTTCCTTGGTGGTATGGCAGGGGTAAGTGAAATGAGAATGCTTCACTCTTTTATATGTATATGCATGTGGTACTAACTTACGTGCAATGCAGGATGCTCGTGATACCATGATCGCCGACCTGCGGGCCCAGTTGGCGGACGCCAGGCGACAGTTGGTGGCCATCCGACAGGAGTTGGAGATCCTGGTGAGTTTATGTGATGCATTTTTTTGCGACCTGGATTTTTGATGCTTAGCCTTTGACTGACGTTTGCCCCGTGTTTCAGCGGGCCCACCAGACAGCGGCAGCCGGGACGGCTGGTGGAGCGGGTTCCAGTTCGCGGGGCCCTCCTCCAGAGGTTTCTGCCCTCCAGGAGTAGCTGGCGTATGCGGTGGCTCGGGCTGAGGAGGCCGACCGTGACCGCGAGGCTTGAGTGAGCGTTTGCCTGACCTCGACTCTCCTTCTGGCTGCCCTCCTTCTATCACTGTTCTCTTACGGTGCATGCGTGCTATGACAGGTGGCCGAGATCCGAGCGGCCCTGGCGCGTGCTGTTCGTGCCGAGCAGGAGCGCGACGCTCGGGTGGAGGAGCGTGACGCCCGGATTGCGGAGCGTGACGCCCGGATTGTGGAGCTGGAGGAGGAGCGTCGACGGGAGGCTGAGGAGCTCCCTCGTGACGTGCTGGATCTGCGGATCGCCCTCGAGCTGTCGAGGAGGGAGGCGATGAGAGAGAGAGAGGAGAGGGAGAGAGAGAGGGAGGAGCGACAGCGGGATCAGACCGAGAGGAGGGCTCTGGAGGCCCAGCTGCTGGAGCTCCGATTGAGTCTCGGCACGGCGGAGGGGAGGCTTCGGGAGAGCGAGGAGGGGTACCAGAGGGCGAAGGAACGCGGGGCGCGACTTCGTCAGTCTGGTTCTTTTTCCATGGGCAGCTATCTGGTTTCTTCGGCCGAGGAGCGTCGTCGCGCCTTCGAGGCTGGAGTGCCACCGCAGGGCGAGGCGAGCACGGCTTCTCAGGGTTCGCAGAGGCCCCCTAGGGATCCCCGGCAGAGGAGGGAGGAGAGAGATGACCAGGAGGGTGATGGTGAGAGTTAGAGAGTTACTTGTACACGTCACCCTTCTCACTGTATGATGTACTTTCGGCTATTATATGAAATGAAATGGCTTTCTTGTGTTGTGTGTACTTTTCTCTCTCCCACACTTTCTTCTTTGCACTGAGTTGTCCTTCGAGGCACGCTCCACGAGACCTTGCCCTGAACAGCGGGGAACTATGCTTTGCACGGGGGGATTCTGTTTCCTTTCTCCCCCTTTTGGGCGCGTCCAGGCGCGAGGACGCGTCTTAGTCCTTGAATTCAAATTTAAAGCGTCGGGTGGCCTTTCTTCTCCCGTGCCTTACCCGCAAATGAGCCCGCCTTCCGCCGAAACTCGCTTGCCCCTTTTCGTCTTCCTCCTCTTTTGATCGATGGAGTTCGGTGGGCCTGACCACGGTGAAGGTGGAGAGGGACGCGTGACCCCTCGCCCAAGGAGGGACGCGCCCCAGCACGGAACGGCGTCCATGGAGGAGGAAGGGCCGCTTCGGGCCCCCGAGGGACCCGAGGGGCCCGATGGCGCGGGAGGAGGTGAACACGGCTCGGTAGTGCTTGGTTTTCCCCTCTTTGATCATTTTGAGTTTTGAAGCAAGCCGTGCGAGGGGGAAAGGGTTCGGCTAGTGTCGCACTTAAATGATGGACGCGTCCTAGACAGGGGACGCGTTCTTTTGACTGATGTGGGACCCCTTTCTTGGTGTAGGACATGGCAAGGACCCTGGGCCTGGCCGATGAGTGGGCGAGTGCGGACGAGCCGAGCCGCGTCAGGAGGGAGAGTCGCGGCAAGGCGAGGCTCGAGGACTGGCCCGTACGTCTCCCTGGACAGCAAGGGGGTGTACTGGTGCAGGACAGTGCCGACTTCCTGCGGCGGCAGAGAGAGAGTTACGCGGGGCTTCCCCAAGCTGGGGACACGCGTGGCATCGGCGGCTCGCGCGCCCAACTGTCAGAGACTAGGCGGCAGCTGGCCGTCGCTCAACATGAGCTGTCGGTCCTGGTAAGTTACGTGCCGCACTTTTAACTTCAGATTTTGAGTTTCACTGACGGCCGCTGTTTATTTTGTTCCAGCGTGCCCAGCAGACAGCGACGGTGGGAGTGGCTGGCGGCGCATCTTCCAGTTCCTCGGCCCCTTTTCTCGAGATTGCCTCCCTCCGGGAGCAACTTGCCGGTGCGGTGGCCCGCGCGACCCGGGCGGAAGAGGAGCGTGATGCCTGGGTGGCGACTGTAGCGGAGCTGCGGCATCGAGGTGAGGAGAGACCTTCTCCAGACATCTGGAGTTAAGGGTTCTTCTGCAGATGATGAGGAGAGAGGCAGAGAGAGAGAAAGCCGAGAGAAGGTCCGAGCGACAGCGGGATCTGACCGAGAGGAGGGCCTTGGAGGCCCAAGTGAGGGAGCTCCAGCTGGGCCTTCAGGCCGTCGTGCAGAGGCTAGGAGGGATGGAGACGCGCTACGAGAGAGCGCGAGAGTTCGGGGAGCGACTCCGCCAATCCGGTCGCTTTGCCGCTAGTGGCTTCTTTGCCACGCCAGGGGAGGAGCAGCGAGTCACTGCTGCGGAGCAGGCGCCAAGAGGCGAGGCAGGTGCTACTGTACGGGGATCCCGGAGGCTTCTGAGGGACCCGCACCTCAGGGGAGAGGAGGAGAGTGCCCAGAGAGATGAGTGATGGTGAGGATCGGCGAGCTAGTGGACCCGCTACCTCTCTATGATTGTAGTGTTTGTGACAGCTTATGTAGAATTATGAATGGAGTGATTTATTTTTCTACTGTTTATTTGTTCTCTTGTGCGTTCCTTCTTCCCTACACTTCTTCTCCTTTGCACTGTTCCCATGTGATGGGTCTGTCGAGACTCCGCCTCAAGCGGAGAATCGCGTCTTGTTGTGACCATTTTCCACGGGAATCTGCCGTCGAAGTCAATAATGACGGCCCTAGCCCCTTTCCCGAACGCTGTGTCAAATTTTGCGGACGTCCTCCAAATCATGATAGGGTATCCCTAGACAACATAGGGGCTATTCGTCGTATTCTTCGTCTAGTCAATCACCCTGTGCGCGCGGTGAAGTGACACACGGGACCGCATGGCAGGTGCCTCATTACGAGGGCTATCATCAACAGGTGATGGAGGCAATCTTGGCCCGCACTCCTTCCGTTTCTATAAATTCTTGTCCCTTTTATCTTCCCAGGTATATCGAGGACTAACTCGAGGAGCACAAGTTCTCACGGGAGAGGAGGAGTTAAAATTCCGAGGGTTGGATGGAGGGCGAATCTTCCCACTCCTCGAAGAGAAGCAGGTCCAGTGGTAGTAGTTCCAGGAGGCTTTCGGACCTCGAAGGGCACTTTAGCGAAAGGGCCCAATCACGACTCGTAAGCCAAGTTTTCTTGCCCTTTTCTCATTCTTTCTTCCTTTCTTCTGACCAAACCTCACCCCCATTCCTTGTATGTGTAGGTTGTGATGAAATCACAAATCTCATGGGAGTTGGTAGTAGCAGCGTACAGGGGCCTCCCAGATTTTCAGAAGGCAGACTAGACGTGATGGGTTTTGGCACCTTTCTTCGGATCGAGCCGATCCAGCTCGACCCGGTCCTGATCCAAGCCTTGTGTGAGAGATGGGACCCAGTGAGCCGGGCATTCCTGATGCCCTGGGGGCACATGGTGCCCAGCTTGGAGGATGTGGTCCGGATCACAAGCCTGAAGGTGGAGGGCGAGGCAGTGACCGGGGTCACTTATGCAGATTACCGAGAAGGTGCCCAGAAGCTACTGGGTTTGGACCTAGATGGTCGAAAAAACAGGTCGGTAGCTAGGGCGTCCCTCACGGATGCATTAGGGCTCACCGACACTCGTCGGCGGGACGACGAATCCTCAGAGAGTTCATGGAAAGGATGGAAATAGGATGCCGGGCCGTGTACTGCACAGATTTCGGCGACTGGGAAAGATGCAACATAGATTTGAGGAGATTTCTCCTCTTCCTTTTGGGGAGATTGGTACTGAGCTCGAAAGGGGACGGTATCCAATGTTACTTCCTGGAGCTGCTGTCAGACCTTGAAAGAGTAGGGTATTATGCCTGGGGAGCCGCCATGCTGGCACACTTGTTTGCAGGTCTGTTCCAAGAAACAGGACCGTGAGATGACTGTGAGTGGTTTCACACCATTCATCCAGGTATTTTTGGTTTTGCTTGTTTTGTATTTTTTTATGTTTTTGCAAAGTACTGATGACCTGTGCCGAGCAGCTATGGAGCTATTATTACCTCCCTATGGGGAGAGCTCGGCATTGGCGACCTGCGATGGTGCCGCTAGCCAGGCGGTGGGAACCCATCATGAGTGCGGCACCCCTGACCTACCAACTGATGGTGCTAAGGCGGGAGCTACAGGAGTTCCCTGCAGCGATGGTAAACTGGAGGCCCTACTCAGACATGGTCGATGCCGACCAGCCGTGGGTTCTAGCAAGTCGTGCCCGGTTCGGACGGGAACTGTGGATGCACTGCCTGAATGAAATCGAGCCGCTTCGGCTACGATTGGTTATGAGACTTTAGGACTGGCTCAAGAATGGGTGGATTCAGCTGCGCCACCTCGTGTCGGGAGAAAGACGCGGGGACCGGCGACCTGCATTGACTGGCGCGTGCGATTCCCCGAACAGTATGAGGACTGGCAACGGGGTGGCACGATTGTAGAATCACAGGCGCGGGATAGCGAGGACTACTTGCGTCTATATAGGACAAAGTACGCAGAGCGGTTCCAACCCCGGGGACTTGTGGAGGTAGGTTTCCCCTTTTCTCTTTTCTTCTTTCTCCCTTTTCTTTTTTTTGGTTTTCGGTGGAAATGCTGACTCGTATGGCTGCAGGATATCCGTGATACATGATAGCGAATTTACGAACTCGCTTGGCAGAGATGGAGCAACGGTTGGGCGATGCCCGCGGAGCTACGAGCGCCTTGGTAGGTGTACAGTGCGTTCGTAATTAAATCCTCAGATTCCTGATGTTGGCTGCTAATTCACGCTGGTCGTAGCATGCCCAGATTGGCGCGGCCTCCCCAGCGATGGGAGTAGGTGGTGCCTCTTCCAGCTTGTGGATTCCCACCTCAGAACTTGACTCGCTTCATGAGCAACTTGCTCACGCCGCGCAGCGTGCTGCGGAGGCAGAAGGGATGCTCTCTATACAGGTAAGAGTCTCAGTGTTGAGTTCTCCTTGTTTATGCCTTATCGTGTATCTGAGATGGTACACTTGGCAGGAAAAGGAGACGGAAGAAGCGCTTGGCCAAGCCGCGCAGAAGGAGGCTAGGATAGCAGAACTGGAGAGGGAACTGCGGCGTCATCCTGATGACGACTCCTCTAGGGATGCCGTGGAACTGAGGATCACTCTCCAGTTGGAGAGGGAAGACGTGAGAGAGAACGTGCAGAGAGAGAAAGAGACGCGGAGAGAGAAAGAGCCAACAGATTGACTGAAAGGGAGGAACAAAGGGCCATGGAGGCCCAACTATTCGAACTCCGAATCAGCCTTGGTCTTGCTGAACAGTGGCTGAGAGATGGTGAGGAGCGCTACCGAAGAGCACGAGAGCGTGGCTTTCGTGTTGGTAGCTTCTCTGCTGCTTCGTGGATCAACGCCGGGATGCGGGAATAGGAAGAGGAGTACAGAGCGGTAGGAGTACCGCTTTTCGTAGTTGGGTAGCACCTTTGAGAGTGTTTTGCCCGGAGAGTAGTGGGACGAGTAATGCGGAGAGAGAGGGCGGAACTTGATGTAATTTTTTGGCTTTTTTGGAATAAAATACAAGGTTCGGTTTGTTTGTTTTTCACCTTTGCTTCAATTGCCTGAATCCCTGCACATATCACTGAAACAAACAAATCAGAATTTCTGTTCTGACTTGGCCCCTTGCTCAATAAGCAAATGGTCACTGTGACTGTCCTTGATAACTGGTCAAGGGGCCAAGCCTTTATTTAACGAAGGCAAGGGAAAGAAGTGGTGATGATAAATGCGACAGGCAAGCACACGAATGCAAGCGGTATTAAAGTGAGATGCTGCACGCAAATGCAATCATGCAAAATTGATTTGTTTTCTTTTTTATATTTGGCATTTTTTGTTTTATCATAAAAAGATTTTTTTTGTTTGCAAATATGTACATTTTCTCTTTTCCATTTTTTTGTTGCTTTTATCATTCAATTTTTTTTATTGCTAACGCCCGGCAAGCACCCAAATGGCACCTAACCTACGTGAGAACAGGGGTTTCTTACTAACCTCCCAGGTATCCTAAGTGCACATCTAGGTTGATTTGGGCCTCTAGACCCTCGAATGATGATCCCGCCGGCTAAGACTTACCCTGATGACAATACCGTCATGCCATGCTTAGGCTCCCAGTCGCTTCCGACCACAGGGATTCACCCAAAAGGTGTTTGAGGTAAAAGATTTGCCCGACCCGGGTCTATTTCCTCACAACTCTAGATGGTATATGATGGAACACCCTGGAACCCTAACGACCAACCGCGCGACGCTGACCCGGAATCAGACGCCGTCGCACCCATAGGTGACGCGCTTGCATTGGCCTAAGCCCGAGGTTAAACAAGAAGACATCAAGGTGGTAAACAGGGGTCTTGACCAGCCAGAAACACAGAGACTCCTTCGCAGCGATAGCTTTTGCTTTTCAAAGTAGGCAACCAAATGTGTATATTAAAATAAGGTCGCAGACCCTAGGCAGTTTTCATCCTTCAGAAACTCCATCGAACCTTCATCTTTAGAGGAGAAGGAAGAGCGTAGGGGATAAACCTCCTGAGAGGACCGGCAAAGCCGTTAACCCGGCGAGCGAATAAGGGCCCATTAACTCTTTCCTTTCGGACAACTTCGGACCAAATCTCGAGCATTTACATTCCACGGCCCCCTTTGTGGATTCAGACTTTTACTTTGAGGGGTTCCGTTTATCGTAACAGGCACGGTCACGACCAGGCTTTTCTCTTGATTTTGATTTTGTATTTCTTTTTGTGAGGGAGATATAGTCGTTTGACGTTTGTGGGCTCCCTTTTCGTATGCCTGCGGGGACACTGCCCTCTTCTCGTGCTCTGATCGATGCTCGAGGAAATGGATCCTACTCTTGCCTTTGGGGTTTGAGTTTCGGTTTCTCATGCTCAGCGTTTTAAGGGCGCCGACTGTCTCATTTGGTCGAAGAGAAAAGAATAAAGATTACAGCTTCCGGAGATCTTCTGGGTGGGGCCCCACCGTAGGTGATGCTACCGACTTTTTTGAATAAAATACATAAGTGAGCACATGTTAGCTTCCTTCGAGCGAGCATAGGCCGACGTGGCCGGACAGGGATCTCCACGGTTCTGGCAAACCAAGACCCGGTGCCTACCAAGCCTTAATGGGCCCTATCCTAACATGAAGGTTAGATGCAGGACTTAACTACATGGTGACTGCCAGGCATCGGCATTTTGAATTTTCCATATTTTTAGTGGTTTTCGATATTTCTTTGTTTTTGATGTTTTTATCTTTTCATCATTTTTTTTGTTTTGTGCTAAGGGTAGTATTTCTTAAGATAAAGCCCATTCCAAGGGTGGGATAACTCGGTCCCTTCGGCGTTGACTAGCTTGTAGGCGTTGCCAGGGTACACGGCTTGAATTACAAATGGTCCTTCCCAATTGGGTTGGAGCTTAGAACGCGGCCCTCCAGGTTTGACAAAAATTCTTTTTACGACCATCTCACCGACTTTGAATTTTCTCTCAACGACTTTCTTTTGGTAAAAGCGAGCGAGTCTATTTTGATACACACGCGCGTGTTCGGCGGCGGCCAGCCGCTTCTCATCCAAGAGTTCCAACTGGGCGAGGAGTGAATTACGACGATCGTCGAGGGGAAATTCCTCGTCCAATTGTACCCTGAGAGAAGGGATCAGAGTCTCGTACGGGACTACCGCTTCCATACCATAAGTAAGGGCAAATGGAGTCTGCCCGGTGGGGGTACGGATTGAAGTGCGATAGGCCCATAGAGCTTCGATAAGCTTTTCTGGCCAGTCTGAAAACTTACTAGACTCGCAGGTTTTTTTGATGATTTTGAGCAATGTTTTATTGGTGGCCTCCGCTTGGCCGTTACCTTGTGGGTAATAAGGCGATGAATGATGTAATGCAATTGCGTACCTTTTGCAGAGGTCCTGTAGGTCCTGAGAAATGAACTGTGGCCCATTATCGGTGACGATCGTGCTTGGGACGCCGAATCTGGCGAGGATGTTCTTCATGATGAACTTGCAGACTGTTGACGCCTTGATTTCGCGTAAGCTTCAGCTTCGGCCCATTTGGTGAAGTATTCCGTCGCAGTAAGGATGAAAGATTTCTGCTTGGTGAGGGAATTGGGATCACCTAGGGGACCAATGATGTCGAATGCCCACATGGAGAAAGGCCACGGGGAGGATATTGGATGAAGTGAGGAAGATGGTGAATGGATTTTATCGGCGTGAAGTTGACACTTGACACACCTACGGACATAGACAGCACAATCTTCTTCCATAGTGGGCCAATAAAAGCCTTGGCGAATGATCTTCTTGGCGAGCATCTGACTATTCACGTGGCCACCGCACACACCCGAGTGCGTCTCTCTACACATTTCCAAACCTCATCGTCACCAAGACATCTTAACAGAATACCAGTAAGGCTCCTCCTATAGAGTAGACCTCCAACCAAAGTATATTTCTGAGCCACCCTTCTTATGGCTTTCTTGTCCTCTGTGGTGGCCCCTTCAGGATAAGACTGATCTTGGCAGTATTTGACAATTTCATAGAACCATGGTTTCTCTTCATCAGCCAGTTCTTCTTCGGCCTCTGCCAACATGATTTCCCTCTTCTCAAGGATATCTTCCTGCAGGATCTTCCTTGCTATCCTGTCTTTGATATTTACGTAGGAAGCATCATCGATTGCAGGGGCGTGAAGTTTATAGATGGAAATGGACTTAAACCATCTTCCTAGAGGGAACCTTATGGATGATGCCAACGAGGCGAGGGCATCGGCGAGAATATTCTGATGACGAGGGACATGAACAAAGATCAGTTTGGCGAACAGTTTGGCAAAGGCAGCAGTGAGTTCTTGGTATGGCTTGAGTTTGGGATCGCGAGTGCGATATTTAGTGAGCACCTGGCGAAGGATGAGTTGACTATCACCTACGACTCGCAACTCAGTGATACGAAAAGAATGAGCGAGTTCTAGGCCAGCTAGAAGGGCTTCATATTCGGCTATATTGTTGGTGACTGGAAATTTGAGCTGGTATGCCAATGGGAATGTGAGGCCTTCAGGCGACAGGAGGGCGACTGCCGATTCCTCTCCCTTGAGAATTCAGAGCTCCATCAAAATATAGCGTCCACATTGGCTCATCTGATTGGTTGATGGACATTAGTTCCTCATCTGGAAACTCTGATTGGACGGGATCGAACTTGGGAAGAGGATGGTGAGCGAGATGCTCGGCTATGGCATAGCCTTTAATCGCCTTTTGCTGGATGTAGGTGATGTCGAACTGAGAGAGAAAACTTTGCCAGCGTGCTAGCCTATCCGTAAGGACGGATTTCTCCAGAAGGAATTTGATAGGATTCATTCGAGCAATCAAGTGGACCTCGTGAGCCAAGAAGTAGTGCTTCAATTTCTGCACTACCCAAACGAGGGCAGCACAGGTTTTCTCCATGACGGTGTACTTCTGCTCACAGGGATTGAGAAGTTTGGACAAGTAATAGGTTGCCCGTTCCTTGCCTTCTTCATCAGCTTGTGCGAGGACGGCTCCCACGGAGTCATCCAAGACTGAGACGTAAAGGATCAGAGGTTTTTCTGGTTTGGGTGGAATGAGAACGGGTGGACTAGCCAGATATTCCTTCAACCCTTCAAAAGCTTTCTGACATTTAGAATTCCAGTGGAATTCTACTCCTGGCTTGGTCAACTCGTAGAGAGGTCTACACCTTTGTGAATGTTGGGACACAAACCGACGAATAAACTGTAACCTCCCGATTAAACCTCGGACTTCCCTCAAATTCTTGGGAGGCGGCATATCCCTGATAGCCTTGGCTTTGTCGGGATCTATCTCGATCCCTCTTTTACTCACAATGAACCCCAGCAATTTACCTGACGACACACCAAACACACACTTCTTCGGGTTCATTTTCAATTGGAACTCTCTTGACCTTTGCAAGACCTTAGCCAAAACTTCTGGATGTTCCATCCTGGTCCTTGATTTCACCAATAAGTCATCCACATACACTTCCAGATATATGTGCATCATGTCATGAAATATGGCCATCATCGCTCTTTGGTAAGTAGCTCCAGCATTCTTTAATCCGAACGGCATGACCACGTAACAATATGTTCCCCAAGGGGTAGTGAATGACGTCTTTTCCTGATCCTCTTCTGCCAAACGAATTTGATTGTATCCTGAAAATCCATCCATGAAAGAGAGGGTTTCGTAGCCTGCCGTGTTATCAATCAGCACATCAATGTGAGGTAAGGGAAAATCATCCTTTGGACACGCGCGGTTAAGGTCCCGGAAGTCGATGCAAATCCTGACTTTCCCATCTTTTTTCATGACCGGGACAATGTTCGCCACCCATTGAGGATAAAGAACGACTCTAATGAACCTGGCTTTGTGGAGCTTATCGACCTCTTCTTTCATTTTCAAAGCCATCTGAGGGTGGAAACGCCTTAACCTTTGTTTTACCGAGATGGACCCTGGTTTTAGGGTTAAACGGTGTTCGACCAAGGTTGAATCCAGACCCGGCATATCCTCGTAGCTCCATGCAAACGTGTCCTTATATTCCTTGAGAACCTCAATTAATGCCTCTTCTTCAGAGGGTGGTAGGTTGTCACTTATGAGGATGATCCTAGGGTCTTCCTCAGTTCCCAAGTTGACTTCTTTGGTGGATTCTTCTACGGCGGTTGACGGCTCGTCGAATCTCCTCATTCCACTAGCGTATGCGCCCGCCGCATCCTCATATTCTTCACCCTCATCTTCAGTGGGGCATTCTTCATCCGTGATCTCGTAGACTCCATACCCTTCATCAGATGCACAGTCGCCCTCGCATTCTATTTCGGTAGCTGGATGGGATTTTCTAACAACTGGGGGATGGCAAGAAGGGCCTGACACCTGGCGGCCAAATCCAGAAGGAATCGACGAGGGATCTGCCTACCCTTGGATTTCTTCTAGGTACTACCCTTGGCCTATCATTCCTAGATTGACTGACAATATTTACAGAAGAAGAGGAAGACGAAGAGGATGGTGTAGAATGTACAGGAGAAGACCCCTCAGAGGAGGGGTAGAAAAGGTCGCTCATCGGACCTTGGACGGGTGGTCCGCAAGGCGGTACGCACCCGTGGGAGATGTAGGAGGTTTCCTCAACGAAGATGTGTTGTTGGGGAGTTTGAAAATTGACGTTTTTTTTTCGTTTTCATTTTTAATGACAAAGCAGTGAAAAGAGATTGGAGGAGAGAGGAAAGTGGTTATGGCTAGAGGATTGTGAGGCTCATAGAGCAGATCATGGTTGAAGACCTGGCGCGGGTTGAAAAGCCCGCGTAGGTATGTAAGCAAAGAAGGGGACCTGGGAAGATCATCAGACAATTGTCTGGCCCAGGAAGAAGATATCAGCAAAGGCTGAGACGAGTGGATGGAGAGGATGGCGGCTAATGAGCCGTCGACGGCAATGTTGAGGACGGATGAAGATCCGTCGATGACAGGGTCCTTCTGGCGAGGACGAGGATAGTTTGGAACCTTGGCAAGAGTGGTAATATTCTCTGGTATTTCGGAGATCAATGGTGGTCCTTCAAGCTGCGGAGACGAGAACATCCTTTCCAGTGCAACGGAAATGTCCCGTATGTCGAACCATTTGTCCCACTCGCATTCCGGATCTTTGATCTTGCCTCTTTTGGTGATCCTCGGACATTTTTCAGCCAAATATACAGCATGTGATCCCCCATATGCTTCTCGTGGGTGATCTCCCATCTGAACAACGGGCCCTCTGTTGAAGTGGTTTGATAGAGTCCACGTGAGGGGCTTCCAATCTGCCTTGAACGGTCCTTTGAAGCCTAGGCCAAACCTGCGGTTCGGCCTAATTTCCTTTGGCGGTTTGAGCATACCCTGTAACTGTGCGCCCAGACCTTTTCCTTGTTGATAGCCGATGTTCCTCA
Organism: Amorphophallus konjac; assembly: GCA_022559845.1. NCBI lineage: Eukaryota > Viridiplantae > Streptophyta > Magnoliopsida > Alismatales > Araceae > Amorphophallus > Amorphophallus konjac. The sequence continues at coordinate 6,789 of JAHNEJ010000591.1, read as the reverse complement.
TAATCTCCCAACCTTTGGAGTGAAAAGGGAGACATGATGTTGTGGTTGCCCTGACCGGCTCCTTTGGTGCTAGTGGAACATGAGATGGATCACGTACGTCCAGCAGTGACAATATGGGCCGATGAGACGGCCAAACAGAAGGCAGAGAGGTGTTGATAGCATCCACTGTGTGAAGGACAGGTGTACTGACCACTTTAATAATTCTCCCATTGTAAGGAAACTTCAGGCACTGATGGTTGGTGGAAGGCACAGCGTCCATGGCTTCGATGTAAGGGCGACCCAGTATAGCCTTGAATGTGGGGTCCATGTCGAGGACATGGAATTCCGTGGGAATTGACATGGGGCCTAGTTCTGCCTTCAGAATAATCATCCCCTGCGGCGGCCTTTTGCTATTGTCATAAGCCGTGACCGTGATCGAGGAAGGTCTTATTTGTTCCTCGTTGACCCACACAACTGAAGAGTGCTCATGGAGATCACATTTATGGATGCACCCGTGTCCACAAGACACGGGTTTATGGATACCCCATTAATTTTTATTGAAATGCACAATGCATATTTCCGAGCTTCCTTGGGAGCGAGCTCGTAGTTGTGAAACATGATGGCTGGTTGTGTGTCTGTTGGGGTCAGGACGGTCGAAATCTTCTCCACGGGGAGGTCTTCATTAACCATGACTTTTTGAAGATATTCCATCAAGGCCGCCTGGTGGGATGTGGATCTTTGAAGTAGCTCCAGGATGGAGATCCGAGCCGGTGTCTTGTCCAAGTGTTTCAATAGATCATACTGTGTTCCAGGGATAGCTCTTTCTGGTTGTTCTGCATCATCCTTCTCTGGCTGAGATTGCTCGGATTCTGACTGTTGTGGGGGAAAACCCTGTGGAAAATCCTTCCACTCCGGAGCACCATTGCCTGCGGCTTTTGTACCTCTGTGGGGGTAGCAGTGGGTTTTAACAGGGGTTTGAGGGGTAGTAGTGGAGGAATGGTTGATGAAGCAGGGGTGATGACGGGAGCAGGGATTCTGATGAGGGGTTTGTTCGGTGGCGGCATGGTGGAGGTAGAGGGGATATTGCGCGGATTATGAAGGATAAGGGGTCTAGAAGGTGGCGGTGGAGACGAAGTAGGAAGTGGGTAGGGCTTGAAGCGGGCAATGATTTTGAGGTGGGTGATGGGTAATGAGTGGTTTTGAAGGCATTAGTGGTGATACGGTGGAGAAAGACGGGGTTATGTATGGTTGACGGATGATAAGGGGTTTAGAAGGCGTAGGGGTAAATGTGGTAGAGGTGGATGGTAAAGTGGGGGAGTGAGAGAAGATGAGAGGGTGTGAAGGCGTAGTGGAGAGTGTCGGTTGATAGGAGGTCGGGGTGCGGATGAGAGGGCGTAATGGTAGTGGAAATGGTGATGGTGATACTGACGCGGGTTGATGAGAGAGAGGTGCTACCCGGGCAAGGTGAGGGGGTTGCATGACGATAGGGTTGGAGGTAGAAAGAATGGAGGTACTTTCCTGGTGCCACACCTGCTCTCTCCCGACTTCCGGGAAGGAGGAGATGGGGTTAACCTGATGATTGGGCTGTTGGTGCTCCGGTAATGGATTCTGGATTATGCCCATGTCGGGCTGTTGTTGTGGGGCCTGCTGAGCCTGCTGTTGTTGTTGTGGTTGCTGTTGCTGTTGCTGTTGTAACTGCTGCTGTGGCCTATGAGGAGGTCTCCTAGCCTTGAGAGCCGCGACGTATCGTCTCATCTCATCCCAATCTATTTGATGTTCATCATTCATATCATGGATGTAATCTTTGAAATGGAAGCAGTAATCTACTGTGTGTCCCGGCTGCCTGTGGTAGACGCAGTATTTGGAGGTATCAACATTGGGGGGCCACGCGGGCCTTTCTCTGGGTAGGGCGAGTTGGTTTGATGCCATGAGGGCATTAAAAATGTCTGCTAAGGTTTCCGGCAATGGTGGATAGTAGGCTCTCTTGGGACCGAGCGGCCTCCTTTGTTGCTGTTGGGGACCATAGTTCCCCGGGGGTGGAACTTGGTTGTACTGAAGTGGTGGTTGTTGTTGCTGAGGTTGTGGTTGTTGTTGCTGGGGTTGGCGTAATGGAGGCATATTATCCTGGGGTGGATTATTTTGGGGTGGAGGACGAAGAGGGAAAGGACCTGGTTGAAGGGGAAGTCGGGGCATTTGTGGAGGCCTTGGGTTGACTGCATAGTTGGCATTGTTGACCGCACTGACTTGCTCATTTGTCACGACCCCTTCTGTGGCTCCGCCCGGGACACCAGCGCCTGTCTTTCTGACCACTTTGGGCTTCGGCGACTCAAACATGTTCATGATGGGGGAGTCTTTTAGCTGGGTTTGGATGTACCGGGCCCTTTCATAGAGTTCCTCCATTGTAGTAAGTTTATTCATGGCCAGGACATGTCTGAACTGTGGGGTTGCATTAGACACAATCATCTTCACTTGTTCGGGCTCGGAGAGGGTATCCCTTATTCTTTCCGCCAGAGACCTCCATCTATCAGCATATCGGACAAAATCCTCGTCGGGTTTCATCTTTTCGGCCACTAGGTCGGTAATGGAGAGTGAGGGACCGACCCTATCCCTATATTTCTGCAAGAACCTTCTCTGGACTATTTCAAAATTCTCGGCCTCGCGGGGCTCCAGAGAATAGAACCACTCAAGCGCAGGACCATCCAATGATCTCCGAAAGAGGTATGCCAGGGACCTCTGATCGTTTTGCCAATAGGAGGATTCATACATGAAATCCTTGAGGTGAATGAAGGGGTTGCCGGTACCATTGTATCTGCGGTACGTGGGCATTTCGGAGGGAGGAAGATGAATGACGGGAAGGATTGGCAAAGCAACCTCCGGGGTGGCTTTCACGTCCACCATCCTTCTCAGATTTTGAAACTGCTCGTCCATGCGATTGAACCTATTGAGGAGCGATTGGGCGAGCTCCTCTGGAGGTGAAGGTGGCACTTGCCACTGGGGGAGAAACTGTCTCCCGGAGACTTGAGGGGGGAACCCGGAATGAGAGGGAGCTGTCGGACCGCCGACAGTTGGCCCTGGCTGAAGCGGTGTGTGGGGAACAACGGGAGTTTGAGATTGTGACGGGAACTGGAATGAGGGTGGTTGTTGGCTCGCTTGTCCTTGAAGCGAGGGAGACTGGATGGCTTGCGCCAATGAGGAGATGGAATGGCCTGCACGGACTCTTGGAGAGGTGCGATGGCCGGAGTTGATTCCTGGGGCGTGGGGGAAACAGATTTCCCCTTTAGAATGGCCTGGAAGGCCCGGAGCTGTTCAGAGGTAAGCTCCGTGTTGGCGAGGACGCCCAGTAAGGAAGAGATATCCTGTGGTGGGGACGTGTCCCCGGCAATAACCTGCACCTCATGCGAGGGGTCATGAGAAGGACCCGAGTCCATAGCATAGACTCGCGGGTCGGCTGACAAACCACGGCTAGGGTGGTTCTCCTCAAAAGACTCGTGAGACATGCTCACAGTTTTCCCAGAACGTAAAAACATACACTAGCAAGTAGGTAGCAGAGATTATCAAACAAGTGGATGCCTTTACGCCCTTTTTTTGTGTTTTGATTTTGATGATTTTTTTGTATTTTTAGCGAGATCCGAAGTTCACACAAAATGGGGACCCTAGTTTGTTTTTGTTTCACCGCCGTGTCAGCTAGGGTCTCTCGTCTCACCACGAATGAAATGACTAACTCCGGGGAACTTCAATGGTACAACCAGCCCAGTGAACGAAGAGGAGATTCTTCGATGTCGGGGACTTACGGAGGTCCCAGTGTAGGAGATTCTAGTCCGTTGAGAGGAATTCCAAACGGAGAGTCCTTCCTTCACCGGGAAAGGGTGATCCTCAAAAAAATGAAAAAAGGATAGAAAAGAGGGATGGATGCATGCAATGAAATGCTGACAGAGATATGGAGTGGGAAAACAACAGAAATAACAGACATATAATAAACAAACAACCAATCAAAACTGACAGTGCTGCCGTGAGCACAACGGGGGCGCGCGCGGGCGCCAAGGTGGAGAGGCACGGATGGTGCCGAACTTGCAAGGGTAGCCGAAAGGAAGCAGTAGAGGTCCCACCGTGATCGCCAATCTGTGAGCGACGTCACGCGGTTCGGGGAAGAGCGGAGAAGACGCGGAGCGCGCGGGCTCCTCTTTTTTTGGTGTTTGTTTGCTGCAACACAGAAATAAGAGAAGAGAGAGAAGGGGCCACCACGGGAGATTGCTCCGGCGGGGCGAGCGGGACAAGTGTGATATAGCAAGATATGGGGGTTAAACGGCCATAGCGGGAAGTGACTCGCCGCGGCCTCGGGGGGACGGGAATGGTGCAGAAATTAAATAACAAGAATTGAAACGGCCATTGGGGAAGTGACTCGCCGCGGCCTCGAGAATATGAGCAGATAATAAGATGACAGAATATAAAGAGAATACAAAGAGCGGGAATTTAAACGGCCATTGGGGAAGTGACTCGCCGCGGCCTCGAGAACATAAACAGATAAGAATATAACGTATAAGAACGTGAATTTAAACGGCCATTGGGGAAGTGACTCGCCGCGGCCTCGAGAATATGAGCAGAATATAACAGAATATAAAGAGAATATAAGAACGGAAATTTAAACGGCCATTGGGGAAGTGACTCGCCGCGGCCTCGAAAACAAGATGTGATCGCCAGGGGCCGAAAGACCCAAAATAAGAAAGTGATCGCGCCTACCTCAAGAGCGGGAGATGGCGGGTTGCTTCTTCCTCTCCCTCCGGCGGCCGACGGAGAGGGCTTTCCTCGGCTACCCTTGCAAAACAACGACAAACAAATGACAAGTGGATTAGAAAGATGGAGGTGTAGTATTCAAATCCTTGCGATAAAAATAATGAAATGATGGCAAGACACACACCTGGTTGGTGTTATCTTTTAAACCCCTCTCGGACTCGAGTAGGAGGAAAATGAGATGATGGATGTAAGAAGTGTATAAGAAAAGGCGCCCTTATGAAGGGGGATAGGGGATGCAAGATGATGAATGCAAAAGAACTACGAAGAAAAGGAAAGAATTGGCTTATTGGATGTGCCGATGGTGAAATCCGGCGGAGCTCCGGCAGCGTGGGGACGACGTGGAAGCGCGGTGGATGAAGACGACCTTCCTCTCGCGAGCGTGAGCACCCGAGAAGCCGGCAGAACCTCCACCTACAAAAGAACCCACGGGTTAGAAAATGACTCCGTAGCCTCTGGGCTCCGGCAGCCTATCGGATCACTTCGAAGCTCTCCAGAACTGAGGGGGTGGGCCTCTATTTATAGAGCTCCGGAGGGTGGAGGCGTCCAGGACCCTGGACACCTCCATCAGGGCCGAAATAATATTTTATTCTATTTTTATATATTTTTTTGGAATACTTTTGTGGAGGCGTCCAGGGCTCCCGGACGCCTCAAACAGGTCCACCGAAAACCGACGACGGCCGCACGCGGTTTGGCACAACGCGTGGTTTTGTGAGCGGCGCCTCGTGATTCAGAAATGGGCGCGTCCAGGTGGCCTGGACGTCTCTATAATTTGGATTTTTTCACACACGACAAACCGTCGTTCGGTGGCGGCGCCCGTGAGAGAGTTGATGGAGGCGTCCAGGGGCCTGGACGCCTCCAAAATATATTATTTTTATTTTTCTTTTGTCTTTTATGCCAGGGCTGGCATTTGATTTTTTTTATATTTATTTTTATGGAGGCGTCCAGGGTCCTGGACGCCTCCATTAATATATATATATTTTTATTTATTTTTTTGTTTTTTATGCCAACTGGCATTTTACACACATTTTTTATTTTTGTTTTTTATGGAGGCGTCCAGGGGCCTGGACGCCTCCATTAATATATATATATTTTTTATTTGGTTTTGGGCCCTGAGAAAATAATAAAATAAATTAAAAAGATGGGGGCGTCCAGGGGCCTGGACGCCCCCATTAAGACCCACCCGGGTCCTCAATCGGCGGCCGCCCGGCAGACACCTTCTTGGTTCCGGAACCTCTTGATGCGTCTGACTGGTGTTGATGCCGTCCGAATGCCGTGACGAGACGATTCTGGATGCCGAAAAAGGCAGAAGAAGACCCAAGAAAAGGAAGTACTCAAGTGATTCGAAATGCGTAAGCCGTCGCGGGGCGTCGTATAGTAATATGAGACTTTCTCAGGAGACGTCAAGAATGGCGTGTCTTTACAGGGGGTTCTCTTGTTCCGGCGGCCTTGGAGCGGCTTGGTATCTCGGGCCCTCTGCACCGGGTATGCCGCGGTATATCCGGAAGGTGAGGGGGGAGGTAGGTAGTACTCTCCGTCCACGGCCCTCGCTGGGGTTATGGAGGGCGGCCTGGCCTGGCCCAGATGGGGGCTGTTCTGGCAGAAAGCGTATGCTCGGTCGGAGTCAGTGGGAGCGAGCGAACCTGGCCTGGACCCTTGGTGGGTCTAACAAGAGGTTGGCTCGACTTTCCGAGGAGCGTCATGGGCTTCGGCGGGAGCTTTCCTCAGTTTAGGGAACGGGTGCGGTCGAGCCAGGTGGAGACCCGGGCGCTAACCGAGTAGCTAGCCAAGGTCCGCGAATCGCTCGAGAGGAAGAACAGGCTTCTTGAAGAGGAGCGCCTTGCAGGTTGAGCTGGATGGCCGGTGGGAGACCGAACGTGCAGAGCTGGTAGATCGAGCGGAGGAGGCCGAGCGCCTTCGGCGGGATGACGAGGCTGATCCGGCCGAGGTGAGAGAAGCAGGCGGCGGAGACTGAAGAGCGGACGCCTGAGGCCGAGCGGAAGTCGACCGAGGTGGAAGCGA
>JAHNEJ010003585.1:0-66657 GCA_022559845.1 Amorphophallus konjac | reverse complement strand
GAACATTGAAAGAAGTAGTGCGGCAGAAGCGAATGTTCCCGACCTAATCATCATGCATGCGTATATATTATAATATTAGTGATTCTTAGGGATTAATTAATCGCGCGCATTGCAAAACTTATAATAGGTGCAATTATATTATCTCCAGCACTCGTTTCAAATGGAACAGGAAAGCGTCTTAATTGTCAATCTTGGTCGTTAACAAACGATCATGTCATGGCCTTTTGTGAATGTGCCTCTATATATAAATATATATACAAAACACTCCATCTAGAACCTAAACCCATAATTAATTAAGTGAGAAAGAGTAGGAATAAAGCTGGGTCCAAATCAATCGAGTATTAGGTTGGCACCTCATGCATGTCTTTTGACCAGGAAGCCATATGTCCTAGATGAAGACTCGCAGTTTACACGCGACATCCAAAAACTCAGGGTATAGAGGAAGATAGATGATCAATCTTATAATTTACATCTACGTGCAATGGTCTATATTTGTTCTTGAATGTAATTCTTTATTTGCAGGTGGGCAGAGTATATAAGGAATTTATTTTCTTATTGTGGAATTCCTTGATCTGAAATTAATTGTCGTCTGTCTATATATATAGACAGAATTATATATCGATCACAACTGTATAGACAAAATACCTTGACCAAATTAAAGGAAGAGTAATTTGGGCAGCCTTCCTTGAGGTGAAGCTTGCAGAATTAATTCCCATGTATTCCTCCATGCATGGCATGCATGGTTGGTCCTTGTGATGCCGCGCGTCGTCCATGAAAAAACTCTACTGCCAATATAGAAGTTTCAGGGGATGATCTGCTTGACCAAGTGTTAATTAATGCTTCGTGTACAACCGTCAGGACGAAGTTAATTTGACTTGTAACTAAGTAACTCAAATGATGAGATATATACGTACCCACAAGACATATAACATAAGATATGATTCAAATTTCATCTTTCGGGTAAGACAAGGATTATATATCATGCATACATGTTAATTCCCCCCCCCTTTGTAATTAAGTAAGATGATAAGATTAAGTTATGATAGATTCATATGTATAAATAATCACGCGCATCACTTGACTGTTGCTTCTAATAAAGACTAGTTAGTAGCCTTGTTGTTGAGACCTACTTTTGGAGGATGAGCTATATTTTAGTCACCAACTCGATACACCAGGAGGATTGCTTTGTGAAAGAAGTAGGTAATATACACATGCATGTATATGCTTGTCTTTAATTCTGTCCTAATGATTCTCTCTCACGGAATGGAGTGGTAGGCTGAAGCTGAAACAACCTACTTAAACTCCACACTGATTGGTTCCCTCCCTCTCCCCCCACCCCTCATCATCTACCAGTCAAATCCTCAGTTTGCTTCAACTTGAGATCCGCTACCTCCCTACATATATATATAATCAAATACCCAGGAAGGCCAACACACCTGCCATCACGGCTCTCAAGCAAAAACAAACATCAGAGAGAGAGAGAGATGGTTCTCTGGAGAAGTTTTATTGTGGCTGTGTTCTCAGTCCTTATGCTAGCTCCTCTCTGCTTGTCCCACAAGGGCAGCAGCGGGGGCTACCTCTACCCTCAGTTCTACGACCGCACCTGCCCCAGGGCCAAGGAGATCGTGGTGATCATTGTCGCCAAGGCCGTCGCCAGGGAGGCACGCATGGCCGCGTCCCTGCTCAGGCTACACTTCCACGACTGCTTCGTTAAGGTGCATGCATGCTGCTCCTGCTCGCCACCCCGGCCCCGGCCTCTAATATTGAGGCCGGGATTAATTACATATACGGGCAGAAGAAGTATATATGAATGTCATCGTCGGCATTTGCTGCTCTGATCACGCCCGAACTCGTTTCCGTGTTCCCAATATATGTATGTATCTGCAGGGCTGCGACGCGTCGGTCCTGCTGGACGGCGGCGGGAGCATCGCCAGCGAGAAGCTGTCCAACCCCAACAGGAACTCCGCGAGAGGGTTCGAGGTCATCGACGAGATCAAGGCCGCACTGGAGAGGGAGTGCCCCCAGACTGTCTCCTGCGCTGACATCCTCGCTCTTGCCGCCAGAGACTCCACTGTTCTGGTAGATTATGTTAGCATGTAATCCGTTGCATGGCGTTGTCTCGTGTCCATTTCTGTTAGCTAATAAGTCACATGTTTAGTTAGCTGGGAAGAGGTCTAAGACGTGCGAAGTTCACGCCGAGACCAAGTCTGGAATCCCACGGCGCGTAAGACCCGGGCATGGTGCGTCTGGTGCGCTGCATACCGAGGGAACCGGACTTCGCTGCGTATGACGCAAGTAGTGGTCTGTGGTCACCAGGAGTCTGCATATCTCTCATTTCCTTTTTGTATTTAAGTTATGGAATACCATCAGAAAATGTGGGGCAACATTCTGCAGCGTCATATATACTCCCCTGATCTCAGTCCTTCTCTGTTCTCGGTTCTTTTTCGTTCTTGTGTGAGCTAACAAGTGGTATCAGAGCCTGGAAGGGAGGCGTTCAAGCTGAGATGAAGATCGGCGACGACCCCAAGAGCCCGGCTACTTCACAGAAGGGCGCAGCCCACAAGGATGCCTCTGCCGGCGGCGGCAGTGCCTCGCGTGGAGAGGTGGTGGAGCGCATCGTGAAGGAGACGGGAGGATCCGTGGTATACCCAATGTTAACGCGGACAAACTACACCGAGTGGGCTCTTGTGATGCAGGTGAATCTTGAAGCCCAAGATCTATGGGATGCCATCGAGCACGGCAACGTCAGTCGCCGGGAGGATAGGTTGGCCCTGGCGGCTCTTCTCCGAGCAGTGCCAACCGCGATGTACTCTACCATCGCGGTCAAGAAAACCGCAAAAGAGGCCTGGGCGACAATGAAGACCATGCACCTTGGAGTTGAGCGTGTTCAGGAGGCTAACGCTCAGAAGCTCATCACTGAGTTCGAGAACATTTCTTTCAAGGACGGGGAGACCATCGACGAGTTCGCCATGAGGATCTCCACCCTCGCCAACAACATTCGAGGCCTTGGCGAGACCTTGGAGGAGGTGCGCGTCGTCAAGAAGTTTCTTCGGGTTGTGCCGTCGCGCTACACCCAAATCGCGCTCTCAATCGAGACCCTGCTCGATCTGAAGGTGATGACCATTGAGGAGCTGGTTGGGCGACTGCGCGCTGCTGAGGATCGGATTGATGGTGACGGCGAGACCCGCGACAAGGCCGGCCGCTTGCTCCTCGCTGAAGAAGAATGGCTCGCCAAGTGGAAGCATCGGCTCCAGGCAGATTCGTCATCAAGCAGGGAGAAGAGCGGTAGTCAAGCTCACGGGAAGAACAAGGGCGGCGCTCGTAGTAACAGCCGCGACAACACCATGAAGTTGACATCCGAAGGCACACCTCGTCGGAAAGGAAAATGCCGAAACTGCGGCATCTATGGCCACTGGGCCAAGGAGTGCAAGAAGCCACCGAAGGAGCGGCGCGAGGAGGCGCATCTCGCCAAGGCCGACGTTGAGCAGCCGGCTCTCCTCCTCGCACACACCAGCAGCATCACGTACACGACACCACAAAGCGTGTACCTCAACGAAGAGCGTGTGTTCCCGAAGGAGCGCGACGACGGCGTGTGGTACCTAGACACGGGCGCGACGAACCACATGACTGGGTGCAGATCGGCTCTCGTGTCTGTCGACGAGTCCGTGCGCGGCACCGTGCGGTTCGGTGATGGCTCCAAGGTCGACATCTGCGGACTTGGTGCTGTGATGCTTGAGTGCAAGAACAAGGAGCACAAGGTGCTCACGGAGGTATACTTCATTCCTCAGTTGAAAAGCAACATTATAAGTCTTGGTCAGCTAGAGGAAGGTGGCTGCAAGATCGTGATGGAGAATGGTGAGATGTGCGTCTACGACCAGGAGCGTGCTCTGCTAGCGAGGGCGCCGCGGGCGAACAACCGACTCTACCCTCTGAAGCTGAGCCTAAGCGCGCCTCTGTGTCTGCTTTCAAAAATTGACGACGAGGCATGGCTGTGGCATGCTCGCTATGGGCACCTGAACTTCAGATCGCTCCGCGAACTCAGCACCAAGCAAATGGTGAACGGAATTCCGGTGATCCAGCGGGGGGAGCAGTTCTGCGACGGCTGTGCACTTGGCAAGCAGCACCGCGTACCGTTCCCGCAAGCGTCGACGTACCGGGCAGCCCACAGGCTGGAACTGTTCCACAGCGACTTATGTGGACCGATCACGCCACAAACACCTGGCGGCAAGAGGTATTTTCTATTGATTGTTGATGATCATAGCCGTTTTATGTGGGTGGAGCTGCTGGCATCCAAAGACGAGGCGTTTAAGTACGTCAAGAAGATCAAGGCGGCTGCGGAGAGGGAGCTGGGCGGCCAGCTCAAGGCATTCCGTTCAGATCGAGGCGGGGAGTTCAACTCCACCGAAGTCAAAAAAATTTGCGACGAAAACGGCATCAAGCACTATACCACGGCTGCCTACTCACCTCAACAAAATGGCGTCGTCGAGCGGCGAAACCAGACCGTTGTGGAGATGGCGAGATGTTTGCTCAAGAGCATGCGTGTACCGGCGGAATTTTGGGGCGAGGCGGTGAGGACTGCGGTGTACATCCTGAACCGATCCCCGACGAGAAGCCTCGATGGGAAGACTCCTTTTGAGGCCTGGTACAAGAAGAAGCCTGGCGTGCGACACTTGCGTACATTCGGTTGTGTTGCCTATGCAAAGAAGGTTGGCCCAGGTGTGACGAAGCTCGCGGACAGATCGATCCCCGGAGTTTTCTTCGGTTACGAGCTGGGAACGAAGGCCTACAGGGTGTATGATCCGGTGGGGAATGAGCTCATGATCACCCGGGACGTGGTTTTTAATGAAAAGAAGGCGTGGAACTGGGCGGAGAATGGTGGCAAGCTAAAGGGCGCAGCAGCGACTTTCATCGTGGAGTACACGACCATTGCTGGATGTCCGACAGAAGGCGCAGAAACTGATGTCCTTCTGGAGCCAGGAAGCCCGCAATCATCATTGCTGCCCTCTCCAGTACCATTCCCATCACTGGTGGATGCTGCGCCAACTCCTCCAACTTGTGATCTTTCGGCAACACCAACAGGACCTGCTGCTGTACAGTGGGCCACTCCACCGACAGATGGTGCCATTGATTCAGATGGTGTGGTGCTACGGTACAGGACCATTCCCAACATTCTTGACAGCTCAAAGGAGGTCCTGGACCTCAACTTCAGTGAGCTTTGCTTGCTCACATCAGAGGAGCCAAGTAGTGTTGAGCAGGCCATGGCTGAGGACTGTTGGCGGCAAGCTATGGAGGTGGAAATGGAGGCGATTCAGAACAACAGTACATGGGAGCCGGCTGTTTTGCCGCCAGGGCACCGAGCCATAGGGCTCAAGTGGGTGTTCAAAGTCAAGAAGGACCCAGCGGGCAACATCGTCAAACACAAAGCCCGCCTGGTTGCAAAAGGCTACGCACAGCGCCAGGGGGTGGACTTCGATGAGGTGTTTGCCCCGGTGGCGCGCATGGAGACCGTGCGCCTACTGATCGCTCTCGCCGCACAAGGAGGGTGGGAAGTGCACCATATGGACGTAAAATCCGCATTCTTGAATGGTGATCTCACCGAGGACGTCTATGTCCATCAACCCCCGGGTTTCTCTGTCGGCGACGGCGACAAGCAAGTTCTCAAGCTCCGGAAGGCACTATATGGGCTGCGACAAGCGCCAAGGGCGTGGAACGCTCGTCTGGACATGGAGCTGACCTCCCTTGGGTTCGAGCGAAGCAAGCTGGACCATGCTGTCTATAGAAGAGGGGATCGCCACTCTTTCCTCCTCGTCGGCGTGTACGTCGATGACTTGATCATCTCCGGGCCAGACGTGTCTGACATCGTCAAGTTCAAGCAAGAGATGATGCGACGTTTCAGCATGACAGACCTCGGGCTACTGAGCTATTATTTGGGGATCGAGGTAAAGCAAGGAGAAGGTGAGATCACCCTGTGCCAAAGCTCATATGCAGCCAAGATACTTGAGCTAGCAGGGATGATGGATTGTAATCCCTGTCAAACACCCATGGAGAACCGTCCGAAACTAAGCAAGAAAGAAGGAGGAGAGACTGTGGACGCCACAAGATACAGGAGCATTGTTGGCAGCCTGCGGTACCTCGTCAACACAAGGCCTGACCTTGCTTATTCAGTGGGCATTGTGAGCAGATTCATGGAGGCCCCAAGAGTACTACATTGGGGGGCAGTGAAGCACATACTTCGGTACCTAAAGGGTACAATTGGGTATGGCTGCAGTTACAAGAGGAGCACTGTACCGGAACCTACACTTGTTGGCTTCAGTGACAGTGATTTTGCCGGCGACATCGATGATCGGAAGAGCACAACCGGCGTTATCTTCTTCCTCGGCACTAGTCTTGTCACTTGGGCGTCACAGAAGCAGAAGGTCGTGGCACTCTCGTCCTGTGAGGCGGAGTACATAGCTGCAGCAGCGGCGGCCTGTCAGGGGGTGTGGTTGAGCCGTTTGTTGGGTGAAATGATGGCAAGCACTCCAGTTCAGGTGAAGCTTCTGGTGGACAACATGTCGGCGATAGCGCTAAGCAAGAATCCGGTGCATCACGAAAGAAGTAAACACATTGACACTAAGTTCCATTTCATTCGAGAATGCATCGATGAAGGTAAAGTGAAAGTGGATCATGTTGGCACTGCCGGGCAGTTGGCTGACGTTCTAACAAAGTCACTCGGACGAGTCAAGTTCGTCGAGATGAGGCAAAAGATCGGAGTCGTTGAGGTGCAACGGGATTAGGGGGTGATTTGTTAGCATGTAATCCGTTGCATGGCGTTGTCTCGTGTCCATTTCTGTTAGCTAATAAGTCACATGTTTAGTTAGCTGGGAAGAGGTCTAAGACGTGCGAAGTTCACGCCGAGACCAAGTCTGGAATCCCACGGCGCGTAAGACCCGGGCATGGTGCGTCTGGTGCGCTGCATACCGAGGGAACCGGACTTCGCTGCGTATGACGCAAGTAGTGGTCTGTGGTCACCAGGAGTCTGCATATCTCTCATTTCCTTTTTGTATTTAAGTTATGGAATACCATCAGAAAATGTGGGGCAACATTCTGCAGCGTCATATATACTCCCCTGTTCTCAGTCCTTCTCTGTTCTCGGTTCTTTTTCGTTCTTGTGTGAGCTAACAGATTAATGTCACCCTGCTTGCTCTCTCTCTCTCAACTTTAACCTTGTACAATGCATATATATATATATATATATATATGTGTGTGTGTAGGCTGGGGGGCCAAGCTGGGAGGTTCCACTGGGGAGGAGGGACTCCAGGGGTGCCAGCCTCAGCGGCTCCAACAACAATATCCCAGCACCAAACAACACCCTCCCCACCATCATCACCAAGTTCAAGCTCCAGGGTCTCAACCTCGTCGACCTCGTCGCCCTCTCAGGTAAAAGAGAATTATATACATATACATACATATATATATATATATATATATAGACCTCATTTTCTCTATCTTGACTTCACGTACGCACGGCTTTTTTAAGTTTCGACACTGTGCTTAATTAATTTGTCGGCGCGCGGTGCCATATGCTGCAGGGAGCCACACCATCGGGCAGTCGCGGTGCACCAGCTTCCGGCAGAGGCTCTACAACCAGACGGGCAACGGGCTCCCCGACGGCACGTTGGATGCCTCCTACGCCCGGCAGCTGCGGGCGCGCTGCCCCCGCTCCGGCGGCGACAACAACCTCTTTCCCCTCGACCCCGCCAGCCCCACCGTCTTCGACAACTCCTACTTCAGGAACATCCTCGCCTCCAGAGGCCTCCTCAACTCCGACCAGGTGCTGCTCACCAGGAGCCCCGCCACGATGCAGCTGGTGCGCCTCTACGCCGAGAACAACGGGATCTTCCTGCAGCAGTTCGCCAGGTCCATGGTGAAGATGGGGAGCATCTCGCCGCTCACGGGGTACAGGGGGGAGGTCAGGAAGAACTGCCGGAGGGTGAACTCTTACTAAGCAAGTGCTGGGGCCATGTCAGCGCCATCCTGCTGGGAGACTGCCGAGCCCATTGTTGTTGTGAATCTTGTGATAACATTAAGATTGTTTGCAAATAAATCACTGTTAAACATCTATTAATAAACATATCATCTCTGAATTTATATCAGTGAAGATATCTTTAATTTTGTTAAAATAATACAAAAATATCACTGTAGTTAATTTTGACGACGGATCGATGAATATTTTATAAAGATTCAAATATTCCCTCTATTTGATAATTAAAAGACTAAGATACTCCTCGTGAATCTCATATTCTCCACATCAAAAGAGAGATGAGTTATAAAGAGAGAGGGGGGAGATGAGAGGGAGAGATTGTGAGATAGAGAGGTGAGAGAGAGAGAGAGAGAGATGGCCTTGGTGGGGTGGGGGTATGAGAGAGAAAGAGAGGGGGAGAGAGAGCAGAGAGGAGAGAGAGAGAGATGCCGGTGGGTGGGAGGTCTAAGAGAGAGAGAAAAGAGATGAGATCGAGTAGAGAGGTGAGAGAGAGAGAATGGCCAAGGTGGGGGGTCCGCTAGGTGCGGTGAGGGTGAGAGAGGGAGAGAGAGCAGAGAGGTGAGAGAGAGGGTGGGGGTCTGAGAGAGAGAGGGGGGGAGAGAGAGATATGGCCTGAGTGGGGGGAGTGAGTCCGCCGGGTGGGGTGGGGGTCAGAGAGAGATGAGAGCAGAGAGGTGAGAGAGAGACGACCGGAGTGGGGGGTGGATCCGCCAGGTGTAGTGGGGGTGAGAGAGGGAGAGAGTAGGTATGAGAGAGAGAGAGGGAGGGAGAGTGAGGAGAGAGAGAGAGAGTTCAGCTTTTTATTTTTAAAATGAAGTTGTTTCGTGTGGGAATGACTTTTATTTGAAGTCGCTCTCACACGGAGCGACTTTCATCTCTCTCTCTCTCTCTCTCTCTCTCTCTCTCTCTCTCTCTCTCTCTCTCTCTCTCTTTGCCATCATCCCAACCCCCATGTCCCTGCGTCGCCCTCCTTCTCCCACTCAACTCCCCTCGCCTCCCCTGTCGCGACCCCCTTCCCCGCCACACTCTGCCCTCCCCCCACCCTACTACAATCACTAGAGAACACATCCCCCCTCTCTCCTCCCTCCGCAGCAGTTCCCACCGCTAGAAGCCCAACACCGGTGCCAATCCTGTGCCACTCCTGCAACCCCCCCCATCGCTCCCCCTCCCTCACCTTGTCAGAGATACTCGTCCCCTCTCCGAAAGTCAACCACTGCCACAGCCATCACTGCTAGCCTCGACGCCATGGGCACCCAGAGCACTCTGCCTCGACATCCCCAACGTTGCACCCTCCCCCTCACCACCATCGTCATCATTAGCCCCTCCACCACTTGCAATAACTCCGACACCCCCTCCAAACGACCACCACATCCCCTTCCCACCCTGACAGGCACCTCCCCACCTCCAGTGCCTTTCACCACGATGTAGCTCCGGCGACCTCTCTGGCACCGACAAGAGCAGCAGCGACAGCCAGAGCAGCAACACCTCACTACCGGCCGCTCCACCACTTTCACATCTTCTTGCTCTCCAGACTTCCCCTTGGATGTCGGCAAGAGCAGCAACAACAACAGTAGGAACAACAACAGAAGTGGAGGTGAAGAATAGGTCATGGATGAGGGGAGGGGAGGGGTAAAACCCCTGTGACCTCTCCTCTCTGTCACCTCTCTCTTGCCGGAGTTAGAGGTGAGAGGGAGACGAGAGAGACCGACTTTTTTTCAAATTATAGACATTATTATCTTTTGTCAAATACGTTAAACTTAACTATAGTTAGATTAACGACGGATAACGGAGGGTTACGACGATGATCTTTTTATACTATTTTAATGAAATCAATGATGTCTTTATTAATGCAAATTTAAAGATGATATATTTATAAAATAGACTTTTAACATTGATTTATTTGTAAAAAAATTAATATATGAATTAATCTTGTTGCTCGAACATGCGTACCTTCACTTGCTGCCTAGTTTCTTGAATTAATGGCCCTTTTCCATTGAAAATGTGTCGTTTGGGCTCCTCCAACAGCACATGTGAGGAACTTTAGGGGTTGCTTGGTGTGGGCCTTTTTAGTTAGGCTTAGCAGAGTTTATACCTTTTAGTAAAATAGCAGTAAAAAAATATTAAATCTAAAGGAGACTCAAACAATAACCAATTACCTGTCACACAAACAATAAAAGTAAGGTTTTTTAAAATGATTTTGTTTAAGAAAAACTTTGCGAAAGCTTCGATTTTGTCAAACACAAATCACCCGAACCCCTACGTGCCAGATAAGTATTTGACTGAACACTGTTAAAGAATAATCCCGTATTGAAAATAGGTTAAAAATCTAATGTGATTATAATTGTGATGCCCTCTCCATTAAACACCTTAAAATTTTGAGTTAGATCATCTAATCTAATAAATTCTAATATGATATCAGAACCCATGATTATGATCTAGACCGTATATTCCGTGTTTGTCATAATCCACGTGACAGAGCCTAAAATTGACTTGCACGTGAAGGGACGTGTTAAAGAATAATCCCGTATTAAAAACGGGTTAAAAATCTAATGTGATTATAATTGTGGTACCCTCCTCATTCAACATCTTAAAGTTTTGAGTTGGACGACCAATCTAATAAATTCTAATAAACACCCCATTGGGGACCCAATACTTGTCCGTTTATTAAAAATTTATGAACTATGCTCTTTGTTGAAAGATTCATTTTAGGTATGTATCGAAAACAAAACTCAAGTAAACTTTCTAGTTTCCTAACAAACAATCAAATAGCCACCAAACTAGAACAAGAGCTCGGGCATCCACCCTCTCGACAACCTTCTTGCACATCTACAAATGAATTGTGGTCCGGTATATGACTACATGAGATGCAGCATGACTATGCGTAAGAAAAGATAATACATAGACCTGCAATTCTTCAAAGATCAATCATGTTACTCTTTGTCAATGCGATTAAACCAGTCCACAATAGTTCTAGCAAGCACTTTTGTATCATGGAGCGAAAAGGACTTCAGCCCCTGTGCAAGAGCATCAGCTGGTGTATAACGGTTGCCCACTTGCCATCTCAGGTCCTGATAAGGTGCAAAACAAGAGCAAGTTAGAAAACGTCAAAGTGCAAGGAAACCATATAGAAATCATAGTGAGCTTATGAAGGTTCTCGACACGATAATACATCGACGTGCTTGCAATCCGAAATGGCCGGCAATTCATAGGAGACTGATATTTCACTTCACTTTCAAGGAACACAAGTCTGATAATTTTCCATTTTCCATACTGAGCAATCTAAACAAATCCAACCTTAGAAGCATGGCGTGAACAGGGGAGTGAAGAGGGGAAAAATAATGGGAAAGATATGGCAGTGCAAGGCGAGGAAATTTTGTATTTCCTTTCATTCTTGCGTGGGATAACCGTTTAGATGTCCAGAATAGAACTGAAGCAGGAAAAGCGGGCACTGGAATTGATACAGAAACAGGAATGACGTGTGATAAAGAATAATGGCTGTAATGAAGGTATCAGAGACCAGAAGAAACTCACTAGACTAAGCAAATGCCTCAAGAGAGGAGACTATTTCGTAATAAACAGTGATATAATTGAAATTTGGCCAGGCCTTAAGCGCTTAAGAAAGAAGCATTACATCAGGCCAATCGTAGTTGAGAAAAGAACCTAGAGACCAGATCTTATACCATCTCCAGATGTGTTTTGTACTAAATAAATTTAGTTGCCATCCTGAGGCCTCAAGGGAAAGGATGGACAAGATGCACAGAAATCTAAAGTGAACATGGCAAAACAGACATTATGTTAGATATGCTGAGCTCATGTAAGTCACCATTTGGTTGATAATTGTCCTGGAGAAGATTACGTATCCTTATATTAGACTTGCCTCTTCCTTCTACATCTGAGCACTTTCCAATGTCTAGGAGAATCTTGGGGTTGCTCGCTAGCTGCAGGAGCTTATACTGAGCAACTACACCGGTAGTTTCCTAGCCTTACGTGAACTTTGGCAGACCTTCCCTGTCTAAAGCTACCTCCGTCTAGAACCTTCAAGTAGCACCACCTTTAGAGAGATCATGTCAGGCATGTTGCCGATAAGAAAAGCAGGGCCTGTCCCTAGTTCTCATTGGATCTAGCTATTCACAAGTTCAAAGGATACAACTTATGATAATGATGACGACTATTGATCATTCAGCTGATATGGATTTATCTAAAACCAAATGAAGAGAACCACACAAGCAAGAAGATGCTCAAAGGGAAAGAGGAAGTGGGAAGCCCCGGTGTAGATGCCCATTAAAATATTTCTCAAATTTTATTCAGGAAACAAAGAGCTAGACAGCCTTGGGTAGAATGAAATAAAAAACAAGTATACAAGGAAAATAACTGGTTTCTAGTATGACAGAATTACTTAAATTCATGAACGTTTGAGAAGAAAAACCTCAGGAACAATGTTGATCCTATTGTGATAGGAATTAGGAGGACTGTTCTAGACTTCTAGTAGGTGCAATTCGTTATTCTTCCATCATCAGCCATTTAAGAAACTTTTTGAATTAATCACCACCGAAAATTCAAACCATAATGTAGGTATATTAGAATATCCATAATGGACATTATGGAGGTTAGATCCAATTTTACAGAAAAAGGTCGACAGAACCATGGAGAATAATAGAATGAATAGGATGCTACCTGTACACACGGAGTCAGATGATTTCCTGACAAAGAGACCTTTTCTAATGTGCCACCAATAGATTCCACACGTGACCTCAAGATTTCTTCAAGAGTATCAGTTTCATCGATAGCATCACTATTGAATTTCACCTGACATATGAAAAATTATATGTTTTTTTCTTTCCCAAAAAACAACGTAATACACAACTTCTAAAGTGAACAATAAGTACCAGTAAAGTCTGTGGGACATTGTATAATTTCTTAAAGAGATCTCGATTTTCAGCTGGAGTTGGTTTGAACTCCGATGTACCTTGTGTAACCTGAAAACAAGAAATGTAATGACTTGCCTATAAATCCAAATATACACACTAAAGTATTGACACTTGAAATGGAAAGAAGCTGCATAAGAACCTCATTCATCACTGAAGGCAGCTGGTCAACAAATTTATTTAAAGAAATGGCAGCCTCCTGGTCATATCCCTGTACCAGCGCAGCAGCAGTTTCCAAAAAAGCATTCCATGCATCTCCTAGAATGTCAAAATCCAGAGGATGGAAAAATATACACCATCAGAAAAACCAAATTCCACACAAGTCCATCCAGAATAACATACCGCATGGGAAGAGAAAACGAGGACAAAAAGAATGTGGTCAGGATCCAAATTCAATTATGATGTTAATCCACCAACGAGTAGAAAGAGGAAAAATAAGATGTGTCTAAATTCTTGGAGGGCTTTTGCATATACTCTTCTTACAAAAATTTAATGTTGCATATACCCACGATAAACTTCCATCAACATATCCATGCAACATTCCTTCTTCTTCATCTCTCCTTCAGAGATTTTAACAGTTTGTTAAAGGAAAGTGAGCTATGTGACACTTAATTCACGTACAAAGGGTATATATGCAAATTATAGGACAGATTCTCATACAATTTCGTTTTTAACAGGACTATGTATGCAAACGACCCATCTTGAAACAGGAATAGAGTTTCAACTTGATTATCTAAAAGCAACTTGTTAACAAACAGTCTTTCGCAACACCACCTTATCTCTGTGTTGTGTACATAGCTGTCAGGGCGGGTGCTAGGCGACTAGGCACCCTTATGGGAACAAGGCGTCAACCTGCCTTTCTGCCTCCGAGAAAGACGAGCAAGGCACCAGCCTAGGCCACCAGGTGCCCATCAAGGCAAGCCAGACAGACCAAGGTGCCCTGCCTGGGTGCCTTGGGCTGCCTAGCCTGGGCATAGCCTATAAATCCGTTTAGACAGATCCTGTTAAAACGTGTCCCCTCTAAATTATCCCTTTTATATCAAGGAGATATGGGTGCCCCAAAGGGTAATATGATTATAATAGGAAGCCCAAAAGATTTTCGGGGCAGGGGGCTCCGCCCCCCTAGCAACCCTCGGACATTGTCAATTGGAAGTCATAAAGTCATATAGGAAAAGGTGACGGATATGTATGAAATTGGATCCAGTTCTCAATAGTCTGTTTGAAAAAAGTAAATTAATATGATATCAAGTATAAATATTACATTTAAATTATGTTAGGTACAATTCATTCATTTCCCAAGATCCAAGAAGAGATGAAACCAGCCCCTCCCCCAACCAAAAAAAAAAAGAAGACAAAAGACAAAATATTCCGCTATATGTTCTTATAAAAATCTTTACAAATGTACCATCCTAAACCATATAGGAACAGCAAAATAACAAATTACCAAGATATGTGTACTACAACAAATATTAAGGGTGCATATAAGTGAACTTCTACCACTACTTAAAGAGGTGACTTACTTTCTTACCTCTACCAAAAGAGGTGGATCTTAGTAAATACTTCGAAACCAACACAAAAATGAAAATGCATAATATAATAGGGCCCGCATCCCCATCACTTTCCCCAAGAGAATTGTCTTCCCTTTCTTATATAAAGATCTTAGGACACTCTGGATGTTCATTATTCAAGGCCATAAAGGTAAAAGAAACCTACAAAAATAATGTAACGGATGCCCAGACACAAGAAACACTGTAAATTGTTCACGAGTTTGATATCATAGAGAGGTCATTGACGCACATTACACAAGAAAACAAATGATCAGGAAGTCAAAGTGCCCCAAAGTCTTTGACCACTTAACAACCATTTTAATTAAAGGTTTTGTTAAAATCAGTGTGAGCATGTGCATGGCCATGTTCACCTTTGAACTGAGAATCATAAAATAGACAATTCTACTGGATCTACATATTTCTTTGAAGTTTCAAACGAACACATCATTGTTTTCTGAAGGGCTCCACCGCAGTGGCAAACCAGTTCAGGAAAATGTAGCAAAACCTTGCCCACCCAGGATCGAACCTGGGTGGTGCCCCCCCCCAACCAACACAACTTTGTTTTGGTCATTTAAGAGGACAGTAGGACACTCGTTACTAGGTAACTGTATCAAGTTTTGACACAGAAAGAAAAAGCAGCCACAAAGTATACATTGATAATCAAGTGCTGTATACTATGTTTTGACGTGGATGAAAAGGCAGCAGCTTTATGTGTGTGTCATTGGTTTTCTCCTACATTAACATATATAAACAAACAAATAAAAGAATACGAAGAGAAGAAAATGCAGTTTCCATTAACAAAGTTTAGCTCTTCGGCACTTCCTAATTCCAGAAATGAGTTATTTTATATGTCCTCAGCCATTCATAGAATTCTAAATACCAAGTACCATTCCCAAGGTTTACCCAAGTTATAGGCAGGCCCCAGCTGGAGTTAACCTCTGAGTTGAGACAAAGCGTAGCATTCTTTTTATGTAAAAGATGCATATTTAAAAATGGCCCAAACAAGAAATTTAACAAAAAATGACCCAAGTGCATACCTGATGCATTTTGAGCCATTGATATTGGGGATGCTTCCATGAGGGGCATTGCTTGACTAACAAGAGGGCCTATCTGTAGAATCAATATTCAGAGATTAAGGAAGCTACTCTCCAAAAAATGCCAGAGCAGCTAAAGCATGAGATGAAGAACACAGCTAAGCCGGATTGGAAATCTTTGTATTTTGAGTAATCTATATGTGTTTTACTTGGAAAGAGGAGGTAACTAACGTGTTTTCTCATATATGCCCCAAGTAAGGGAAAGAATAATATGGCATCACGAGTGGAATTGTGCCCAACTCTGATCATTGCAATAATCTAGCCGATTGAAGAGTCGGAAATGATTTCGTGTTCAAATTGAAGGGACCAAATGTTCTAGAAGCATGGAAAATGATCAAAGGTATGCCTGCCGACTGATTGAGACATTATGCAGATACAAAGGAAGTGGCCCTGAGAAAATTTCTCCTATAATAGGCTTTTCTCAGAAGCCATGTATGGTGCCGAAAGCTCCAGTTCCTTCCTTTTTGCTGGCCTGGGGTGGGACAAAAACAGGGTCTTTACAGTTACTGACAGAAAATACTTACATCTATGTACAAAGGAATAGTCTACATGGCTCAATAATAATGGGTGAGAAACTACATACAAGTCTAAGAAAAGACATGACCGAAAAGAAGCTCTAAACATGAAGTGCACAGATGAGCACAAATTGAACATGAAGTGATGCAAGACCAAGGTTCCAAATATGGCAGCAGTCATGGTTCTAAACAACTATAAATAAATAAAAGTAACAAAGAGTTGGAAAATTAACCCGCATCGCAATTAGAAGGGTATCAGTAAAGATCAATATTTTATCGTGCCATACAAGGTATATATCTATGACTAAACCAGATGCGTAGGTGCAAATAATTTAATCCCTTTCATTTATTTGATTTTCATTTCATGATAGTACTCGATTTTCAGCAAGATATTTGCTACATGACTAAATACTCTTTGGACAAAGAATAGGTGATTACCTGTTCAAAATATGGGACTGCTTCTGATGCCGGCCTGTTGTTGAACGAGATTATGACATTTGCCTTTTTCAGTAGAACACAAAAACCCTCTGTTACACTCTAATTGCTTCAATTAATTGAACCTAAAGCCAAATCCCAGTTCTTTCTACAATTACACCACCCGGAATTTTCTCAACAATCAATTAATTTGTCCATGTTAGAACTAATGGTTACTTTCTCGTTACTGCCAAAATAACACATAAAAAACATTCTCCTCCAATTGTCTTGAAACAGGAGAGCAACAAAACCTTCGGTATCTTCTCCGAAAAGTAGCTCCCCACAAGCACCTGCAGCAGAGCACCATTGCTGCAGCAGGTCATCCCGATCGAAATGATGCCACATTATCCGTTAGATTCACGTTTCAAACAAAGAAACTAAACACATGAAACAGCCATGAGAGGCGAGTGCAGGTTTCTCACCTATGACCCACAGAGTACAGAGGAAGCCCAACTAAGTCCGCAGCGCTCAGGTCGGCGTCCGGGAGCCCCGACTCAAAAAGCCTCTCCATGCAGGCGTGGAACCTCTCGTACACTTCCCTCGCAGCCCGGGAGTGCTCGAACGTGACCTCGTAGGGCACCGACACGACGAGGAAGCCTTCCTTCGCCAGCAGCTCCATCAGGTGGCTGCACAGATACAAATCCCAGAACCACAACATCAAATACCAAACCAGGGGAAACCACAACCAAAGCACAGCAAAGTTCACAGATGATTAGACAATATAACATGACTTCAGGGAAGGAAAACCTATAGGTGACTTCGGGAACTGCTCCGACAAAGGCGCCCCCCAGGAACTTGACGATGGCCAGTGGCTTCCGGCCAGCTGGCGGCGGGATCAGCAGGCAGGTATCCACCCTCCGGTAGGTTCTGCCGCCGGATGCGCCACTGCCGAAGGCAGGAATGGGAGGAAGCCATCCACTGGCGAACCCGTTGGAGGCCATCGCCCTCGGAATGGACATAGCCACAGCCGCCTTCCTAGCTCTGGAGCCACGGTGACCGGCGGTGGCGGCGGATCTGGAAAGAACGTCAGTCAGAAGCCCGAGGTGGAAGGAACGGGAGCCTCCGCTTAGGACGGCCGGCGGGCACGGGGCCACCAGCGCCATGGCTTGGGACAGCAGAGAAGCGGCCACAGTGGGCGACGGCGAGGTGGCTTCGTTTGGGGCGGCGGGAGAAGAGGAAGACGCATGGGCACGTGTGGCAAGCGCGGAGGGAGAGGTGAGCGGCTGTGGCGCACGAGCGAGAGGGTGACGTGGCAGGTCTCCAATGTCAAACGATACCAATGGATGCCAGGAGCAGAGCCTCAGTCCCAGGCTCCCCCGGTTGGGCTCGAACGGTGCCCGAAAGGGGTCCGTTTTCCTGACCTTCACAAAAATAGGCATCTTACTTCTTTGACAAAGACTCGGTGCACACCCATAGCTGGGTATGCGCAATATTTTTAAATTTTTATTTTTAAAAAAATTAAAGTAACTCTTAATATATCTTAGTTTAAGATACAAGTCAGGTCACTATTATATTATTTAAAATGGAATAAAAACTAAATTGAATGGATAATATTAAATCTATTCTTTTAAAAATTAGTCTGTTTTATTTTTAATTTTTTAGATAATCGAATAGTGACATGGGTTACACTCTAAGTTAGAATCCATTGAGAGCTATGCTAAATAATTTTCAAAAAATATAAAAATTAAAAAACACTGCACACACATGGTGTGCATTACACCTAGATGTGTAGCAAGATTTTCTCTATTTCTTTTGATGCTTCGTCCACTCGTAGATATTTATTGACTCTGGGGACCGATTTAATTTAGTACTAGTGTGTCTGACTCAGGTCGACTCGACAAAATCATAGATTTGAGATTTTTTTACTTTTTTTACAAAATTAAGAAGTCATGCAATTCTTGGATTGCTCACTCCATATTTTAACTTGTAAAATATCTATTTGTATGTACGAATTATTTAATCTATTTTTTTATTTTTAACTAATATATAAGCATTATATTATTATTAGATAATTAAAAAACTCTAGAATAAAATTTGAGCTATTCATTCTTTGAAATGTAAGATCTATCACAATTGTTATTATCATTATATAAATTTTAAAAATTAAAAATTAAATTCTATCTTATCATTTAAATAATTGATAATGACTCAATGCGATAAAATCTACTCATGTCTCGAAAATCCTTTAAGACAATCTAAGGCATCGTCTAAGAAGGGAGTATGCTTTCTCATTTTAACAAAAATCTTCAGACCGTACAAACCTTTGACTCAATTAAGATTATTAATCATTTAGAATCTATAAAATCTTCTCAAATTTTGCTTACGAGGATTCACAATCGGGAGGCACTTTTGTCCCTGCAGTCTCCTTCCTCAAGATTTTCTCCTGTCTCAAAATTTAGGCATCTGTTGAACGTTTGATAAAAATTAAGATATGTCAGAGATTTGAGCTCCAAAGCTCAAGCAGAGTTACTTCCCAAACGATGCCCAAGTCGAGCACATCACACCGAGTTAATACCAAACCATGCTTTTTTTAAAAGATAATATCTTGACATGGTAAAATTATATCACCAAAGCCGTCTACGACTCGACGATACAACACGTATCATGGAGAATTTATTCAGATCTCCGAACTTATATAATAATCATTAATGTAGGTGGAATTATTATAAAATTATATAGAAAAATCTCCGAAGCAGAGAGAATACTCGAGAGTTTGCTCAAAAATTATATGTAAATGTCCTGATAAAGAAAAGATGAAATTATATGTAAGGCGGTTAGCATGATCAATCCTCCGGAGTCGACCATGCTAATCTTGTTAGATTAACAAAAGACTCGTAAGCCCTCTTTATTTGCGGGATTGTCGGGAGTTTAACATAATCGAGGAGAGAGAATTCTCCGATGGACCCGTCTCCCCCCCCCCCCCCCCCCTCACACATTCCACTTAATTGACCCCGAGTACGGTAATTGACCTTTATAGAATGATTATGGTACCCCGCTCGTTTCTCAGACGGGCCGTGGAGAATGCATATCATTTTTTGTTACAGATGTCCAAATTAGTAGCACTAGGAGCAACAACAGGGGTCGGGCACTGGGAACAAGGTGTCTGGAGCAGTGGTGGCAGTAGCATGTGGTGTTGGGAGCTGTGGCCGCAGCTGCGGGTGGCGCTAGGAGCAGCTGCGATGGCAACGGGTGACGTTGGGAGCAGAGGTGACTATACACGATGGGGAGTGACGGGCAACCATTGGTTCCGACAACGGGGCTTTGCTTGTGGTAGAGGTGGTCTGATCAGAAGAGGAGAAGGGGGTCGATGGGACGGGTGGCACTGTTGCAATGGCGGCAAGTGGCAC
Organism: Amorphophallus konjac; assembly: GCA_022559845.1. NCBI lineage: Eukaryota > Viridiplantae > Streptophyta > Magnoliopsida > Alismatales > Araceae > Amorphophallus > Amorphophallus konjac. Next base: position 46,732 of record JAHNEJ010003585.1, on the reverse strand, counting down.
CGGGAGCAAAGGGGGGATGATTAGAAGAGGAAGGGGAGGTACGGCCAATTGCGCAGGCCAACATCACTTTAAAGAAAGCAAGGGATGGTTCATGGTCAAAATCAATCCCCGTAGAGTAAAACTTTGTTGCACATCGAGAGTGGTGCACATTCTAAGTGTTTAATATTTTATATTATTTTTAAAAAAATTAAAATGATTTTCAAGATATTTTAATTTATCGTATAATTCATGTGACTATCTGATTATTTAAAAAATAATAATGAAATAATTTAATTTTTAAAAATTTAAAATTATTTATTTAATTTAATTTTTAAATAATTTAATAATAATATAACTTACACGATAAATTAAGATGTTTTGAGACTCAATTTAAAATATATATATATAAGATAACGTGTACCACCACCCAAGATGTGCATAAAGTATTACTCATCCTTAAAGTTACAAGGAAGTCTCACTTGATCACAACCCCTGTTACGGCATGAAACCTAGAAGAGCTTCAAAAGGCTTTGTCCAAAAAAGACCCCTTCCAGGGTCCCTCCATTCCCGGTAAGACGTCCACTCTTTTTTTCATTTATGATATGCTCCACTTGAGAGAGGAATCCCTGATGTAAACCAACTCAAAGCAAGATTTATATATGAAAATGTACGGACGTGTTTATGGAGAGATTTTAAGTTTAATTCGTGGTAACTCTGGCCATTAATTCCCCTTCCATAATCTAAGTTGGTTTATGACAAAAAAATTTAATAAATTTATAACTAAACACGTCTATGCCTTGCGTCCACATGCGTCGTCCTTCATTAGACAAGATAAATAAAAGAAACTATATATGAGATTTTTCATATTCTAACTAGGATTGCAGGGGCTATATATACATACATACATATATATATATATATATATATATATATGTATATATATATATATCCTCTGTGCTGCCCACCGAATTTAGCCCGGGCCACCTCCAACGACGTCCGCTAGCTGGTTGTCTCTGGAGGGAACGAAAACACTGAACCATCACCCAACTTTTACTATCTTTAACCTATGGTATGCCTCCCCATGCAGATGACCAGGAACCACCGATGGAGAGAGAGAGAGGGGGTGGGGGGGAGGTACATGCATGCACCTCCATTTGACGCGCCCTGCCGGGGTTGCCCAGGAACGCGCGCGTACCCTTAATTTTGCCATCCTTTTTTTTTTTTTTTGTTCTTCACCCGCCCCCCCCCCCCATCTCCTCCTCCTCATACCAATTGAGCTCTGAAGAACGAAGAACAATGGGGAGGAGGAATGGAGCCACTACCATCGCCATGCAATAATTAACCCGGCCCTTAATCCCTCACTTTCCCTCTCCGTCTCCGGGCCGGGGTGGCGGCGAGGATCAGGTACTGGAGGAGGAGGCGGCCGGGCGGGCGGGGATGGAGAAGAAGGGCACCATCCTGATGCAGAAGTACGAGCTGGGCAGGGTGCTGGGGCAGGGCACGTTCGCGAAGGTGTACTACGGGCGGAGCCTGGCGACGGGGCAGAGCGTCGCCATCAAAGTGATCGACAAGGAGAAGGTCCTGCGCGTGGGGCTGATCGACCAGATCAAGAGGGAGATCTCCGTGATGCGCCTGGTCCGCCACCCCCACGTCGTCCGCCTCTACGAGGTCATGGCCAGCAAGACCAAGATCTACTTCGTCATGGAGTACGTCAAGGGGGGCGAGCTCTTCAACCTGCTCGTCAAGGGCAAGCTCCGTGACGACACCGCCCGCAGGTGTATATATTTATATATGTATATCTCCGTCGATACGTTTACCGATCTTTACAATTTAATATTGTTTGATCGATAACATGATACATATGATTCGAGTACGTGAAGATCATGCATGGAGTAGTTAACTTGTAAAGGCACGGCGATATATTTGATAATTGAGTAGTAAGAAATTTCATTATGTACACTAGCTTGGATCCGACACCGTCGACGTCGGACTTGACAGGTACTTCCAGCAGCTGGTGGGCGCGGTGGACTTCTGCCACAGCCGCGGCGTCTACCACCGGGACCTGAAGCCGGAGAACCTGCTCATCGACGAGAACGGCAACCTCAAGGTCTCCGACTTCGGCCTAAGCGCCCTGGCGGAGACCCGCAGCCACGACGGGCTCCTCCACACCACCTGCGGCACCCCCGCCTACGTTGCCCCGGAGGTCATCAGCAAGCGCGGCTACGACGGCGCCAAGGCCGACATCTGGTCCTGCGGCGTCGTCCTCTTCGTCCTCCTCGCTGGCTACCTCCCCTTCCACGACTCCAACCTCATGGAGATGTACAAGAAGATCGGCCGGGCCGACTTCCGGTGCCCCCACTGGTTCCCCTCCGACGTGCGCCGACTCCTCTCCAGGCTCCTCGATCCGAACCCGAACAAAAGGATCTCCATGCCCACGATCCTGGAGAACCCGTGGTTCAAGAAGGGGTTCAAACCCATGGGGAACCCAACCAGCTGTAGCCCGCAAGACCCCCCCGTCGCTACATTCGGAGACGTCCATGCAGCGTTCACCTCCGAGCATGATGACGACGCCGACGACCATGGCGAAGCCCGGGGTTCCATGAGACCCACCAGCTTAACCGCCTTCGACATCATCTCATCCCTGTCGCCGGGTTTCGACCTCTCCGGCCTGTTCGAGAAGGAGAGCGGCCAGAAGCTGGAGGCCAGCCGGTTCACCTCCCGGAAGCCGGCGTCCGCCATCGTTTCCAAGCTGGAGGAGATCGCGCAGACGGAGAGCTTCCGGGTGAACAAGCAGGGGGCGATGGTGCGGCTGCAGAGGAGCACGCAGGGGCGGAAGGGGCAGCTCGCCATCGAGGCGGAGATTTTCGAGGTCACGTCGTCATTCTACGTGGTGGAGTTGAAGAAGTCGGCGGGGGACACCATAGAGTACCAGAGGTTCTGCAACCAGGAGTTGAAGCCCTCCCTGCAAGACATCGTCTGGACCTGGGCGAGGGCCAATTAGCCTGCTGTAGCTGATGATCCCGCATGCATGCATGCATGCATGGTGTTCTTCTTCGATCTTCCTTCTTTTTTTTTTTCCTTTTTTTGATGTTGGTGTTTCCACCAAACTTTTGGTTATGAGTCCCATTATGTTACTCGTTACCATTTCCTTGAGCTATCGATAGGAAAATAGGTTGACATCATGTAATGGGAATATATAGCAATTCTCATGGTGGGAATGACAACTTCCTGCTGGTTTCCCCCTCTGGGAACTAGGTAATTATTATGTGCTTGTTTTTTTAGTTTATATCTTTCACTTAATTATGTCTATCTAATTAAGATCTGCGCATGATCTGACAAGTGTGTGTGAAAACGGCGGTACTGAGACCCATGCAATATTATTCACTCTTCTAATCAGATTCCACGATCGAAAAACTTTCAAACGAGCTTTGGTCATCAGACATGCATGCCTGTCAGATAATATATTTTTCCGACACGTACGTACTCTCTGCCTCGATATCATTTTCAAACAGCATTGCTTGGTGACATTAATTGTTGAGGTAGGCCGATGTGTGATCGTCCATAATTTTCAGAAAGATTACCCACCGCCACAAAAAAATGTAGCCTTGCTGCAGGATCTTGATCGATATCAATTATATATGTTGTATCTGCAGGAGATCGAACCACAAGATGGTTTTCTTTCTTGCATTCGTGTGGGAGAGGGCAAGACGATGTATATAGAGACTGCCTGGTGGGAGGAGAGGACTAATTGAGGGGGGACACTTCCACACTTGTATGATGTGCACCAGTGACCCTGCAACCTGTGATCCGACCTATTCTTTGCAGTCTATATATGGAGTGTGACGTGTGGGTGTGGCTTGGTTAGAAGATAAGGGTTCACAAAGCTTATTAATTAGCACGCTTTGGGAGCTGGCAGCAAATAAAGGAATGAAAACGAAGACTGGGGGAATGTTAATTTAGAGCCTCATTAGCGGCACATTTGATATGGGAAATCTGGAGAGAGAAGGAAGCAAGTGTTGAGCCCCAACTTATGGTTTAGTGGTTCACTCCTCCCCTTTGCATGGGAGAAGCTGTGAGTTCAAATCTTGCAAACGTCAGTGAGGGCTGAAGATTTTCCCACCTCTGCTCTTAGCTTACCTATCAAAAAAAATGTTGGTTACAAAGTCTAAGGGTGTCATCCATCTATGGAAAACAGCAAAGAGCAGTAGCCTGAATTTTCCTGAACTAACCTTCAGTATGCTATCTGCTACAAAGGGGGGAAGATGCTATATATAAATATTCAAAATGGTGGGCTGGAAAATTAAGTCCCCATTTTTCTCACAGGTGCACAGGCCTCGTCAACTTGGAGCTACTTTGCTTCAACTTCGGCATTGAGGGTGGATAAAGATGAATGCGAATGGTGCTGTGGACCCAGAAGAGGCTCATTCCGTAGCTGCTGGTTATGTCAGGGGATCGCATGGTCCTTGCACTGGGAGAAGGGTCTTTTCTTTCTGGAATGAAAGAGAGTGTGGTAGAATATTGAGAAGCCATAGCATTGTGGGAACGAATTCATGATGGTCTGGGAACACGAATCCAATATTTGCTTGTCAAGGATGTAGCTAGGAGCAGTAGTTGAGTGGTTGTTTCGTGTGCTGTAAAATTCTATTCACATTTTAGAGCATACTTGTTTAGAACACCAAAAATTTTCTGAGTTTCAAAATCTTAATGCGGTGTTCTTTCTTCTGGTTTTGGTTTTCAATCCAAGGTTATCAACAACCAATGAAATCGAAGGATTTTAAAACCAGAGGGTTTGTGATATTTTAAAACAATATACCACATGATACCTTAATGGGTCAATGAAGTTGAAGACCCACTCTGTATGTAAGGCCACAAACAGGATGCCAGACATCAAGACTACCCTCCGACATGACTAGAATATCCAGCCTTTCATGAATATGTAGAGAGATTAAGGTAAGTGAGTGCCAAATAATGCTAGGGTTGTAACGGTAGAATATGATTTATCACAAGAGTATGCACGAAAATATAAGCAAAATTGGAGTACATAGTAGAATATAATTAATAGATATTGTCCCTTCTAATTATCCTCTCTTCTTAACAAGAAAGTTGGTATTATGGCTGTGGAGGGGAAATTGTGACAGGCCCGACACGGCCTAGTAACGCTAGCCTCATTATGGCTCAGGGTAGTCAGATCCAAAGCGGCCATCTCCAGCTAACTAGCGGTCCTAAAATGCGACCCATGTGAGGTCCATCAAGAACTAGCCAACCCATCCGTAAGATCTCTGCGTCCGTACATTCTAGATGTCGTAAACTCACATACGGACAAATGTTGGTGACGTCATTATGGGACTTACTCCGTCGGGCACTGGATCGCGCCCACGTCGTCGAGATGCCTACACGGATGTCTTTCCTCAGAGAGCGGGTGAGTGGGTAACGGATGATCCTCACGATCAAACAGAATATCACTCCACTAACCACGCCATCGCTAAGTCAGGAAGGGACGACGCCACTGCAACTAGTATAAATAGACCTCCAAACATACCTAGAAGAGACATACCTATACACAGAAACGCATACAGATAGTGACTCCAACGACACAAAGAGTGAGCAATACGGAGAGAGGAGGGGATAGAGAGTTCTCCACCTGATTCTCCCTAACTTCGTCTCTGAGCACTCTCCACGTCATCGTACATCATCTTCAGTCGTGCATCATCTTCACTTTGCATGCTCTTGACTCTCTCGCTCTCTAAAATCTTCCTTTTACTCTCTCGCTTATTTCTGACTTAAATATCGAAAGATTATCCCCTGAAATCACACTCAAAACTCTTCCAGACACTCCATCTAATAGTTACAAGTTTTCTCATGAATAATTGACGGTTCTTCCCTATCAAATAAATCTTAAAGGTGTAGTACGAGATGAGAGACTTTTTAACCTCTACAATGACCATAAAGTCCATGTTTCATGCTCTTGCTTTCAATAGAAGAGACTTATATGTACTAGGGCCATCTTATCGCCATTCAAATGTAAATGTTTCAGTTGATATATTCAACACAAGGGCGCCTGATTTGAAGGGAGATTTAGCCGTGTTTGCATCTCAAGCTCTAGAACTCGACTTCCCCTTGGAAGCAGTCTTTGCTGTCTACCACAGCCTTAATTTGTTCTCCTAACGTCCGTGGACATCTTCTCTCTCTCTCTCTCCCTCTCTCTTTCTTAGTTTTAAAACTCGCCAGATAATTAGAAGTTGCTTTGGACTACGTCAATCCATGCACAGATCATTTCTTGACAACACAATCCTGCAATTTCTCACATGTTGCGACCTCACCACCGAAAAGACTCGAGGTTCAAACGCTCGTCCATTTCCATAATTCCATCTGTGTCGGTCATTTTAAAAACATATGCTCTTTGCATAAACCGGTTGTGACCTGTGTGAAATCCCAAGTTCACACTTATTGCAACATTGTCTCAAAAGAATAAGCAATAAAATCTGGGGGATTTGTATAGATAAAGGGAAGTGAGAGAGATCAATCACAGTGGGCATGAGGGGGGACAACACACATTATACACAATTGGGCAACAAGACATGCAGGGGATGGGGCCGGCAGCAGACTTTTGTTAGCTTGCCTCCACGCTGAGGATCTCAAGCTCTGCCCACCAAAGTGGAGAAAGCCTAGGAGTTGCTGACTCCGGCGAGATAGCTAGCACTTCCCTGAGTTTGGCAGTGACCTCTTTCATGGTCGGTCTCCCCTTTGGATCCGGATGAATGCAGTCCTGGATAACCTCGCACACGATATCCAGCTCGTTGTTTTTGAAGGATTTCAGTGTGGGATCGATCATGTAGCTGATGCTGCGCTTATCATTCAAGTATTCAGCAGCCTGAGAGAAGATCATTCAAGTGGATCAGAAACTCAACATTTCTTCCCACGACAAGTAAAGAACAGTACAATTAGAAGAGTCAAGAATCCTCCGCCACACAACCAACTGTAGTCGAAACTAGAAAACCACAGTCTATAGATAGAAATCAGTCAGCAAAAATAACAAGCATGAACACCATTTAAAGCTTAAAGTGGCCAGTGCACTGGTGTCTGCTGTAGGGCTGATCAGGGTTTGACTAGGTCTGATTTGGAGAAAATTTCCCCAAAATTGAATTTACCCGTGGAAAGTGTAACAAATTAAATTGGTTCTCACCCAATCATGGTTTGATTTTCCTCGTTTGACCCAAATTATACATGTTATTTGTCATCCTGTTGTAATGACAAAGTTTCAGAGCTTACCCAGCTTACAACAGAGCCTTGTTCCTCAGAATAAGGTTGCTTTCCAGATATGATTTCCAACAAAAGTATTCCAAATTCATAAATATTGCTTCCAGGATGGGTAGATGGTGATTCAGAGATGCTAATGTCATCTTCTTCAGATAGCTTCCCTTTAGCAGCAATCTCTTTCCAAAATCCAATCTCAGCAATCTGTGGAAAATTATGTGAATGTCTCCATATTTGTTTGAGAAATGATGGGAAAATAGTATACATACCTTAGCTGCATAATCATCTGTCAGAAATATAGCATTTGACCGCAGATTGGGATGCACAACAGGTGGGTTGAGATCGTGGTGCATGTATTGGAGACAGTATGCAATTCCCATAATAATCCTCATCCGGACACCCCAATCCAGGTGCTCTAGTTCTTTGACTGCAAAAGCAAAGGAAATTCAACTATCTAGTCATTTCTGATTTTGTCAATTCAGATGTAAAGTTTAGAAGTATTTATGATCCTGCAGTTCTGATTACCATGAAGATGTTCAGATAACGTCCCATTAGGAGCATATTCAAATGCCATCATCCTCAAAAAAGGCTCATTCTCCTCACAATATCCAAGCAGATTGACATAATTTTTGTGGTTCAATCGTGATAAAGTATCTATCTATAGATTCAAAACATCACAGAAGATAATTTAGCCTTAGGTTTATGGAAATGGATTTCAAGGCATTTGCAACAAAAGACAACATGATCACAAAGAATACCAAGATTCTAGACCTTTTTCTGGAAAAGCATTTCTGCACTTTTTGGCCAGTCTTTTGAAGACTTTATTGCAGTAGACATAACTGATATTTCAACTCCACTTGATAACGTGCCCTTGAAAACTGTGTAATCTGGAAGAGTTTCAATAATGTTGCTGAAATCTTCACAAGCAGCCTCCAGCTCAGCTCGATTAAGTTTTGGAACACCTGAGAGGAGACAGTGGAAACCCCATATGAGAAATACAGAAGTACCAATGATAGAGACTTCCAGCCATGAGGTGTATTGCAATTTATGGCTACAAGATTGTAGAATTTACTTGAACATTCGGGCATTGATAAGAGCATTTTACATGAGGCAATATGCACAATGTCCAAATATCATTTAAGCATTTCTTTTGTGGAAACTTATTAATTTCCTTTCATTATCGTACATGCATGTTTCCTTTCATAAGAATAATGCTCGCATGCCACTAATAAGATGGCTAGATGGTATTTCTAATGTTATCAGGTAGGAAACTTGTTTCCACTCTGTTGAAACTTGACAAAGAAAGAAAACCAAATGAACTGTTATTGAGCACGTTTTGAGTTAATTTGGTTCGTGACAGTATCAGAGCTAGATTGTTTATGGGGTCCCCCCATGCTTGACTTCTCCATTTCAGGAGTCACTCGTTACACAACTCTACCCAGTTCATCATAAGGGAAGGGAGAATTAGTGAAAGCCATTTAGTCCCACACCCAGTATTTATGAGCCATTCTGTGCCAATTTTAGTTACATGTCCACCTACAAACCATGGAATTGAAAACCAGCAGAACTGGTTGAACAAAATCAGAAGCAGATTTAAATTGGCCAGAACTGGCTCAGTGCCAATGGTGACAAATCACCAAGAACCAGCTCATTCCTGTCCAAAACCAGCTCTAGAACTGGAATCGCAACCAAAATCTGCTAATACTGTTCATTCCAAATACCAGTTTTTAATTCCTTGCTACTAATTTGTGTTTTGGATCGGCGGTTCAGTTCAATAACATGAACAGTTATAGCATGTTCAACCCTATGATTATATGGATACTGCTTCAAATGCCCAAGCAAAACATTATTATGACAGTCTGGACTGAAGCAAAGTTTGCACAACTCAGACATCTCTGTTCCATGTGTTCACAAATTTCATTAAAGAATGTTGTGGTTTAGTCCTATATTGGAAATCCATGGGAGTCTTTCCTCTCTACATGTGGGGAATTCCCTCAACTCAATGCCTAGGTTTTGGGAAAGAGTTCAGGCCTCTAATATGGAGTCAGAGCCTCGTTTACCCATTGGATCCATATATGGACACTTAGCCCTACCCGTGATGCGCCCCAAACCAGTTGGTTTGACGCGAGGGGGGGTGTTGTGGTTTAGTCCTATATTGGAAATTCATAGGAGTCTTTCCTCTATACATGTGGGGGATTCCCTCAACTTAACTCCTAGGTCTTGGGTTAGAGCCGAACCTCTAACAAAGAAAAAACAAGCATTTTCAGCCATTCAGTTCCTCTTTCCCTACGTTTTTCCCTCTCTCATCCCTTCCTACACAAGGCTTGACCTGTTGGTGACTGCGGCGATAAACTGGAGCAAATACATTTTATTCCCAGCAAAATGTAATTTTATCTAGCTAAATTCAGATCTGATTGTCAACAAGGGAAAACACTGTCTGACTCAAAAGTGATTTCAGCTGTCAAGTGATGTGGACCTGCATTTACTATTAAAAAAATGAAATTTGACACCATAACTTCTATTGCTGTATTTTTCACCGCTACCTACTTAGCTGATCAAATTCTATTCATACTCCCTATCAATAGAAAAATATCATAACATATGCTGAGTAGCTATACATCAAGCTGGACTAACTAAAGTTGAAGTTTGACCTTATTTCTCAAGTATTAAAAGTCCGTCCTCTTCTGCTCAACCTGATGTACCTTTACTAAATAGAAGGCATGCAATGCATCTGTGATCACAACATTTCAGTTTCATGTGAACAATGATGTTTCCATGTTTCACAAAAATACAACTTTTTAAATGCAAAATTCAAAATATTATCTGCAAGACTACACAAAACCAAAGGCCAAAATATATGTTGCTAGATTTATGTTTTAAGATAACTGGCAATTTGCATTGAGAATCCCCTGAATCCATGAAAGTTCATGATCTGACCTGTCAGAATCAGTGTCAACTGACAGATTTTGATTCTGACTCAAAGCAGCGAAGAGGCAACCTATTCATCCGCCAATGCTGATATCTACTTCCTTGGGAACAGCAGATTGGACACCCATTGTTCAAAAGGATCTCCATCACTTGTTATCTCCCTATGGGGGCTTTTGATATTCATGACCGGACATTGTAAATATCATCTAAAGCACAGGGAATATTTCCCTTTTTCTTTATCCTCATTGCACATGTAGATGATTCTTGTTTTATTGAATGGAAGGCTTCAAGTAATTTCCCTTGTTCTAACCATACCGTTAATATAAGTTGGTCATCCTCAAAGAAAATAATAGAAATAGGCCAAGAACATTAGATAGACATAAAATGCGTGGAAAGAAGTCTTGTTGTGTCAATGTCGAAGCAGTTATACATCCAATACAGGTAAACATAACTAGCATTGGTCATAATATATCTACACATTTGTGTTCCTCAGTGAGCTTCAACAAGCTTACAGCCTTACACTGAATGATGGGGGAAGAATAAACTGTGAAAGCAGTTACAAAGGATTACTGGGCCCCAACCATTCGAATACTTTAGTCAAGAGAATCTACAAAAGCTGCACGTTACTGCAGATCTTTCCCCCCATAACACAACCCGGCTAACATGAACAGCATACAGCTAAAGTTTAGCGGATGAATGCACCAAAATTTATAGAATGATACTTTATGCAGCAGGTAGGTGCATCTGAAAAAAATACACTGAGAAAGCAATCAATTGAACACAGAAGTTTTAGTCAGATAATCCACAAAAGCTACAATCACCTCGTACAATTTCAACTTCAATGAAGTTGGTCAAGAAAATGGCTCCTTTTCTATGGATAACAGAAAGAAAAAACTCAGCCAACTGGCAACATAACAAAGCTGAAACGAACTAGGATGGCCAACTCAAAGAATATCATAACTACACAATATGCAATCATAACTGGATTCGGGAAGGAAGCAAGGTAGATAAGCCAATGAAGAGAGCATTAACAACAACATTACATAGTTGCATAAATATGAAGTCTATAAAATCATAGTTAATTGGAAGATAATAGTTGAAATTGACAATAAGATTGCACATTCTACTCAACATTCACATGCATCAGCATGGCTCCAAAGCTCCTCAATAATCCTCCATGTTCCTGGATGTGGAAGTCAAGGCCAAACTCACCTGCTATAAATGCCTTCTGCAGCTGACCGCTTAATCCCGTCCTCCAAGGGCCTATTGCTGTCTTTGCATGGGCCCGAAACATCATAAACATGCCTGCAGCTATAGTAATTATCAAAGCTGTCCCTGGCAGCACAAGAATGTATGCCCATGTTCTTCCTATTCCACTAGATTCACTTTCCGCTGAGTTGCTTGGTTTTGCAGCACTGCCAGCAGACAGGATAGATTTGGGGGAATTATTTACTGGAATAACTGAAGGCAGGGCAGGTTTAAAATTTGCACTCTTTGGATATGGTACAGCAGGAAATGAGCCACTTCCTGTAGATGAAAGTACCACAATCTCTTGAGAAAGAGCAACATTTGGAGTAACAGCAGGAAGATTACTGGCTTCTTGGAGCAGCCTGCGACGGGCAGACTTGACGTAATGATGTTCATTTTCGATTAAATATGTCACTGTAGGGCCTGCACAAAAAGTACAGGATTAACTAAGACTTCATACTGCAAAAAGGGAGAAACAATAGAGAAGCTTTACTCAATAAATTTTCACCATAGTCCCTTCCATTGCGAGGTGAAGTGCCATCTTCGAAACCAAACCTTCAGAAGAAAACGCTTCATTACAGGAATGAAGCACTGAAAGAATAAAAAGGGAATAGAAATGAAAGGGCTTACATGTCAAGGAACCCCACAAATTTCTTCTTACGTGGCATCATAAAAAGGTTTGCCTTCCTCAGCTTCTGCAAACTCCTCCGCCACAAGCTGAAAAGGATGCATATATCAGTTTTTCTCTCCCTCTCTTACCTTTTTTTCTTGGGTGGGGGGTTGGGGAGGAGGAGCAACGTTGCAAATTTTACTTTGTTCTGAAGAAGGAGAAGTTCCTCACTACTATAGCAACACTACCTGGCTACAGTTCAAGATCACACACACAAAAGAGAAATTACAAAGAAACTCAAAATCCCAGAAGAAGAATCCATCTCTCTTCCTACCCCACTATAGAGATTAGATGTAACATAGAAATGTTAAAAAACTCTGGCTGCGCTATTCCCACCACAGTATGCAGCCCATGCAGATGCTTAAAAAACACTCTAGATACACCCCCATATAAGAATAAAAATTCAAGTTCAAAAACCAGCTGCGGTTGCATTCTTGAATATTGACTCGTTTGATCTGCAATTGCATCTTGAGGGAAAGAAAATTCTCTGGCAACATTCTTTTCTGTGCATCACTAGACCATTAGGTCCAGCAACATCTGACGACATCAAAATAGTCCCCTTGGAGAGCTTTGGTTCAAAAGTCTTAAGACAGAATCAGCTTTTGAAGTATGCTCACGGTGTCATATGATATGTGGATTGGATTTATAACATACATCTATCACTTTCACTTTATGGCTCAACAGTTCCACTGAACATTCACATGTGTACACAAATTCATTAAATTCACTAGTAAGTGGAATGACAAGTAATAAAGACTTGACAATAGACTTGGCAGAAGTCCAAAAGGAATATTGATCAAGTCACAACCATTGGAAAAAAATAAGATAGAATTGACACTGTTTCATAGAAATTAATGGTGAATAATGAAACATCAAATTAGGCATCAGAATAGTGTGAAAAAGGAAAAAGAGTGACCATTTTAGTCCAAAATCCAGACGTCTCATAGCAGTTAAAATAAATAACTGAGGAATTTCCTTACCAGTGCCCGAGTTTCCTGTTCAAGCAACTAACTCCGACCTCCATGTCAAGCAATGGACAATCATCAACTTGCAATTCAGAAAGCAAATTAAGCTTTTCCAAAAATGAAGGCATGGTACCATGGAAGCTATTATTACAGAGCAGACTGGAATACACGAAAAATAAATAAGCGTTACTTTGTTTTCACAATGAAGTCAAATACAAGTATGAATTACTACCAAAAGTCTTACATGTGCTTAAGAGATGATATCTCCCCAATTTCCTTTGGAATTTTGCCACTTAGATTATTGCCCCTCAGGTCTAAGATCTCCAACATAGTTAGCCTCCCAATCTCCATGGGAATGAACCCATAAAAATTGTTCTTATGCAGGATACTGCAAATACAATTTGAGAAAACATAATTCCTGATTGAATCCCAGGAGACAAGATTCCAGAAGCAAGGCAAATGCAAAAGTAGTTGAAAGGTGTTTCATTTCAAAAGTCTACATTGCACAAGCAATCCTAACAAATAAGAAAGAGAAGCAGCTAAGCTTTAAAATTTTAGAAGGCTTTTCAATGTCTCATTTGTTGATGATTGGGTTATGATTATGTCAGATGTTTCAGTAGATAATCATTGTTAATTAAGATACCCACGTTGAATAGCTTCCTTACTAGGGTGTCTAAAGGACTTCTTGTCACCAAGGTCATCGAGCAAAAGGTGGAAAGAAAATTCTGACAAAATAATTGATCCACATTAAGGGCCACAGATATTAAGGCCCTATCAGACCATTTATTGGATACCATTACCTAAAATCTACAGCTTTAGCATAAGTCCAGGCTGTGTTGACTTCATTAGTTCATGGTTGTTATCAAGACTGATCCTGGAATACCTCGAGTTTCCAAAGCTTGAGAAATTGCAGCAATGTATTTTTAGAATAGATGTTGTATGATCAATAAACTCATGTGAACCATACACTTCAGAGAAATTCCATAACGATCTAATTTTTATATAATTGAAAGCCCCATGAAGACCCTACAACTTTCCCACTTCTTGAAATTTGGCCACTTAACCATGCTAAAAATGCAAAATATCCACAAAGATAGACATTTTTGTAGACAGGACTTTTGAAGGCCATAACTTCTAGCAGAAAGCACCAGTTGACTTAAAACATAGAAAAGCTCTTGAAATTTCCTTTCATTGTCTTTTGCACTTTTTCAAATCTTCATTTGGTTGGCTAAAATTATGAATCATAGTAGACTAATCTCCAACTAGACAGGAATGCCCTCGCTCTATTCATCAAATTTATGATTCACTGCCATTCTGGACAAACACTACTTATTCAATTTAGAATGAATCCCTAGTCATATTGGGATCCTGTAAAGTTGGTAATCCAATGTAAAACAGGTTCCTAACCTACATAAAACTTCGTTATGGTCAACAATTTGAATTGGCAAGTAAACTAATCTCCAACTGGACAGGAATGCCCTCACTCTGTTCATCAAATTTATGATTCACTGTCATTCTGGACAAAACACTACTTATTCTATTTAGAATTCACTCCTAGTCATATTGGAATTGTGCAAAGTTCCTAATCCAATGCAAAACAGGTTCCTAACCCACATAAAACTTCTTTTTGCTTAAGAATTTGAACTGGCTGTCTGCCTGTCTGTCTGTGGACAACAGTGGCAAAACAGCAGATAGATGAACTGCAGAAAAATGTGCTCAACAGCTCAAGTAATCGAGTTGTCTGATTACAAGAACCCAATACCACAAATATAGTCCAAGTGTTTGTCTCCTCTAGAAGTCTCCAGATGGCACAACATCACATATGTTTGAGATATTACATCTAACTGAATTAACCAGCAGGTGATTGGAAGGCAGTGTCATTAGCAATGAATATCTTTAGTGCCCTTGTAATTCAACTGCATGTTGCTATATACATCACGGACCCGAGGAGTGGGTTGACTGGTTCTAAACTTCATTGGTGACAACGAGGTCACAGGTTCAATTCCTCTCGGCAGCTAAGCACAGTGTGCCTTTGCCACAGTGTCCACACCCACGGGCGGTTCCCTCGCTTGGGTCTAGGTAGCACCGCTCAGGGGTTTTACCATGCCCGCCCCTTGTCCCAGCCAGCGGACATGATGTGTAAGCGGTAGGGTTCATAGGTCCAAAGTGGCCGCACACTAACATTGGTGGTGGAACCGTGGGGGTGGGTTTCCCCCGGTCATCAGAAGAAAAAAAAGAAAAAAATTTGTTGCTACATATATCACACTGAAGAAAAGTAGGAAATGATTGTCGTTGAAAACAATAGAAGACAGCTTTTTAAAGTATTTGTAACTCGGATTTTAGACAAGAGACCAAAAGAACACTCACAGTGCTCGCAAATGGGTAAGTTTCCCAAGCTCAGGTGCCAGCATTCCTCTCAGGGACAGCGCTTGCAAATTCCTACAAATAAATCATAATCAAGTACTAAAATAAGTATCAATATTGGAACAATGTCCAAATTATGGTAACTGTTCCCCAGGAATCTGGAAAGCACAGAAGTCAACAAGTATAAACAGAAATTTCCAAATAAAAGGTTTTATCACTGACAGAGGCTGCATTCACCCACTAGGATCTGTCAGATACAATTGCCTTCCAAGAGCATTCAGACCCATTTATCAAAGAGTAAAATGTCGACTTTGCCTAAATAACTCGTGCCAAATTTGTATAATATAACATGTCTAAACCCAAAAAAAAAAAAATCCACAATGGCATAGAACTTTTTTTGAAAGTCACAGTAGCCTAGAATTACAATCAATAAACCATTTATCATGCAGGTTACAAGACTTCAACAAACAGCCAACCACTTTAGACAAAGTCATTGAATGACATCTTTCCACAAAGATATAACTGCATGCTGAAATTAACCTCTGTAGGATCATTATCTTGGAAAAAGAAGAAAGAACAGAATACAAAAAGAAGGTCAAACAATCCTGGAGCAATTAGATGCAAGAATTTTTTTTCCAGTTGCATAAGTTATAACCAACAACTTTAATTCTTTGTAGTGGTTCATATTTTTGTACCAATGATTTGGGGATCTAAAAGTTTCCTGGACAAGACCAGAAACATCAATGTCATGATTCAAGTGCAGAGATACAAGAAATCAAAAGAAGAAAAAAGAGGATGACATACTTACAACATCGCTACTTTACCATCAATGCAATGAATGCCCAACCAATTGCATGGGTTGTCATCCTCAGGATTCCAATTCTGCAAGGCTCCATAAGGATCAGTCTCCACTCTCGACCGGAATTCCAGCAATGTCACACCTGCATCCCCGATCAACACCACAGAACCCATCTTAAGATTCTCTTCCTACAAGGGGAAAAGAAGAGATGCAAAAAGGTAAATGAAACACCAGAAGGATCATTGCTTATTGCATACCATCAAGGTTTAGTGAGAAGCAATTGTAGCTCTGCATGTAGACCATGAACACAACCCAGAGGACCTTGTGCAGCTGGAACTGGGACCAATTCCATCTGCCCACCATATCTCCAGGATCCAGATGAGCTCGCTGTTGCCGTCAACGCTGCCTGCAGGAATGCCCGGACAAAGCCCTCAGCCGCCAGGATTCCACGCTGAAGGAACACCCTGCCTACCCTCTTCTGGTTCCACTCAATCCAGGAACCAGAGAGGTAAATTCCCCCTCACTAAGAAAAAACACCCACAATTCACCTCTATATACATTCCCTCAGCAGTCTTGCCCACAAAGCAAAGGGGAAAACGGTGGCAATGAATGGCGGCAGCTGGAATTCTCTACAAAATTGCCGCCTGAGAAGAGCAGGGCGATCTCATTTGATGATCAGAAGCTCCCTTGCAGTCTATCTGGCAGACGTGAATCAAATACATAAAACGGAAGTAAAAGGAATCCAGAGACCCAAAGAAATCTTATTTCCGAGTAATGAACCAAAAAGACAAGAAAGGGAAAAGAAGATGCTTTGCAAAGGTGGGGACTTTGGAGAGTTTCTTACCAACGCAGGCGGGAATTTGCGTGTTTTTGAGGGAACCACCGCGAACACACAACTGGGGGAGGGAGGGGAGGGGCAGCGCGTGATCTCGAAGACTCCACTAGGAAAAAGATAGGACCAAGCAGCAATGGAGGATTGTACCCGCTGCTGCCGCAGTCTGCTGCCGCTGCCGCCGCAGTCTGCTGCCGCTGCGGCCCTCTTTTGCTTCGATTACTTCCTCCGCCTCTGCACCGGCCTTCTTCCTCACAAGGCCGTCCTCCGCCGGCTTCTTCCTCCAGGAGAAGAGGTGGGCCGGGGGCGCCGGCTTCCGCACGCTCACGCACTGTCTTTCTTTCCCTCCCTCTGTCTATCTCTCTCTCTCCACCTCTGCACTCTCTCACCCTCTCGGAAAGTTGCTATTTTTCCGCCATCTCTCTCCAAACCAGTTCTTTTTTGCTATTTTTCTCGTTATTCTTCTATTTTTCTGGATCAGTAGCTCCGGGTGCCCACGGGGACGGTCACGGCCCCCTGGAGGGGTTTGCGCATGCCGGCGGCGGGGGACGGGGCGCCCCGTGCAAATTCATGGCGGGGCGGACTCCACGTCCGTGCTCGGCCACACCCGCTCCACCTTGACCGGGTCTCTCTCTCTCTCTCTCTGGGGTTCTCATCGTGCCGAGCGCGCCCCTCGCTCGCCCCCCCCCCCCCCCCAAGCTGATCACCATGCATTTGTTTTTGCCCGGAAAACTTCTTATTCCCGCCATGGGCAGACACGTCGGTGCTCGTTGGAGATGGAGATCTACTCCCAATCCCAGGATCGTGGACAGCACTTTTGAGTTTCGAATGCACCGTTGCCTTTGTGTGATTATAATATGAAGATTTCAAAATCTTATCCTCTTGGGTCATGGTTATCCTATTCTACGTAGGGAGGTAGATGGATCTAATTCTAACTTGGGTAGATTAATATCATATTCTATCGGCTAAAATTTTATAAATATCATATTCAGATAATACTCTATTATTTTTATTGATATGGATATTGGTATATCCGTCACGGATATGGCGCAGAAACGTGAGATTTATGAGAATTAGAAAAATAGAAATTCGGTCGATTCTTTCCTTTCTAAAACAATTTTTATATTTTATAAAAATGTCTTTATAATTTAGTAAGAAGTCTAAGCTCACAAACTCAACAAGACAGACAATAGGTTAAGTTCATGTCAAAATCATAGACCTAACATGCACAATAAATTATTAAGAGCGGGTTCGGATCGGGTATGGATTCGGGTGCACTAAATCTATACCCTATCCAAATATGAAACATGTATTTTAAACATAATCGAACCCGAATCCATATCCGTTTATTTGGGTATTACCCAACCCATTATGAGTCGGGTGATGCGAGTAATCGGATTTGCAGGTATTTTTGACATCCCTTGTTCTACCCTGGCCATTTTGATAACCGGTGAGTCCGGGTACGTTATTTATGCCAAGAATAAGTCTAATCCAATTTGATAGTTAGTTTCTTATTCTACTTAGAATAATAAATAATAAATAAATAAAAATCTATCGTCATCGTCATCGTCAGAGCCTTATCCTAATGATATAGGGCATGTTTGGTATCGGGATACCGCGGGGATAAGCGGGGATATCCTCGTTTCAACCCCATCCTTCGTTTGGTATGGCAAAAATTGACGAGAATATACGAGATTAAGTAGAATGAGGATAACCTTAAATACAGGGTTAATACGGGGATAACTCATTCCTA
The DNA here is from genome assembly GCA_022559845.1 of Amorphophallus konjac. Classification (NCBI taxonomy): domain Eukaryota; kingdom Viridiplantae; phylum Streptophyta; class Magnoliopsida; order Alismatales; family Araceae; genus Amorphophallus; species Amorphophallus konjac. Next base: position 27,940 of record JAHNEJ010003585.1, on the reverse strand, counting down.
CAAAAAGGTGGAATGAGTTATCCCTCATCTCTAACCCCATTCTCTCTCCCTCTCTTATCACCGCCCTCTCTCTCTTCTCCCTCCCTCTACATCTCACATAAAAATAATATAATTAGTAATAATTATTATAAAAATCATATTATTATTGATGATTATTAAAAAATATTATTAAAATAATAATATATCATTAGTAATGCATCATTATTATTAATATATCATAATATATTATTATTAATATATCATTATTAATATATCATAATATCTCAATATTAATATATCATTATTATTAATTATTATTAAAAAACTATAATTAAAATAATAATATACCATTATTAATATATCATTTTTATTAATATATCATAATTAATATATCATAATATATCATTATTAATATATCATTATTAATATATCATTATTAATATTAATATATCATTATTAATATATCATAATATATCAATATTAATATGCCATTATTATTAATTGTTATTAAAAATATTATTACTATTGATGATGATTTGATAAAATTATTAATTTATCAATACTAATAATCAAGAGTAGAATTGATAAACACATTAACAAATCCTATAATATTGTTAATTAATCATCAATCAAAAGAAAATAATTTTAAAATAATAATATCATTGTCATTAATTATTATTAGAAACTGAAAAATACCTTAAATACTAATTTTATTTATGTTAATCATAACTAATCAAAAAATTAATTTGTTAATATTTTAAAATAATAATATCATTGTCATTAATTATTATTAGAAACTTAAAAATACCTTAAATACTAATTTTAAGTATGCTAATCATAACTAATCAAAAAAATTAATTTGATAATATTTTTATTATTAGAAATCAAGATCATCAAATATAATTAATTAAGTTTATCATTAATCATAATCATAATTGTTATTATTAATTAAATATAACTTGAAGATTTGAAAAGAAATTAAGTCATTTTAATTTCAAGCAAACGAAGAATAACATTGTCTTTTAACCCATGATAAGAAGGGTAAAATAGTCTATTTTTACCACTTATTCTCGTTCTTATCCCTATTTTTTACCAAACAAATAATATGAATACTAACATACTTATCCTCTCGCATATCAAACGCATATGAGAATAAGAATAGAAATAAATTAACCCAGAATGACTTACACCTATTCCCACTACAACTTATCCCAATACCAAACATAACCTTAGGGTCATCTACGTGAATCCTGTTCTGCCAAAGATTTCTATCAAGTTATATATTCATATTTAAACCCAAGAAACTAATGTACTTCCTAATAACATCGCACCATCTCATTTTAGGCCTTCTCCGAGCTCTTTTACTAACATCCACTAAGATTCGATCACATCTTTTAACTAGTGTTGAGTTAGGGCGACGAATCACATGTCCAAACCACCTGAGTCTATTTTCTATCATGAATTTTGATCTAAATAAAAAAAATTACATAACTTTATCTTATCCGACCTATAATAGTTAATTCAATCCTTTTGATCGAATAAGTTACTCAATCTTAACCTACAACTCAGCCGACTCTAATGATTAGAATACATGACAACATAAGAAACCCAACCAAATGTAACATGAGAAGGGAGAAAACCGTCAGTCTCAGCAAGATCTAATAACGCCAGTCCCAATACGGCCTGATATCATCAGGCTCATAGTAGCCATCGCCAACCGACTCACAGTTCAAGAACGTAGCTCAATCGAGACCCACTCAAGACTGACCGACTCACAGGCATGATTCTCGTACATATGCGTCCCAACACCATAAGATTCGCTAGCAAACGAGCTTTTAGGCCACATTTACTGGACTTACCTCGATGAACGCAAGATCACTCTCACGCCGTTAAGATGTCTATCACGATGCCCTTCCTCATAGATCGAGTAAGTGGACAACGGACGATTCCAACGATCGATCAGAACGCCGCTCCACTAGTCATTCCCTCACCAAATCAAGAAAGAGATGACGTCACAGCAGTCGATATAAATAGGATCCCGGACGGATCTAGAGAGACATGGCTACTCGTCTAAAGACGCCCGCACAATCATGCTCATGCTACTAGAGATTGATACAGAGTGATCGCCACCATCTCAAGCTCTGCTTCGTCGAGCACTTATTTTCTATTTCGAGCACTCTCTCCCCCTTTAGAACTCTCATCTCTCTCTCTCTCTCTCTCTCTCTCTCTCTGCTCTTTAGCATTCGTCTGTGCACATCACTAACTTAAGTATCGAAAGATTATCCCTTAAGATCAGACCTAAAACTCCTTCTGACACACAGTTCAATGTTTATAAATTTTATCGAGATAATCAAGTAATCTTCCTCTCTAAAGAAATCGCAAAAATATAGTATGAGACTCAAATGACACCTTTTCAATCCTCACACAACCAAATATTCTTCCACGTCGTATAAATTTTTGGACGTGAGATAATATAGACACAACCAGACGGTGTTGAAAATAATCTTGAAGAGCTCCCTCAAAGGAGCTTCTAAGGCTCACTTTGATAATAGGTTAGGATAACTCATATGAGATGGGTTATGATGAGTTATTCTTTGACTTTTCTATTTTTCAATTTGATAACTTGTTCTTACCCTAGGAATAACTCATTCCTAAGAAATGGTAGAATGAGTTATTCCTAGAATAAAGGCTTTTATCCTAACCGACCCATGGTAACTTAATCCTGCTATCAAACTCGAACAAGGATGAAAAGGTGGAATAACTTATTCTACCCGAGACTTATTCCGTTAACAAAACGGCCCTAAGAGATTTTGAAACCAAAATATCTCTCCTACCCCTCTAGCATGGTCGACGATGCGCTCCACCTCTTTCAAAATTCACGTTCACCTTTTGTTGCACAATTATGGATAAAACGAGCACTTGGGTTCATTATTCCTCTAATCCTAACTTGGCGTCTACCAAAAATAAATGGAATTTTTATTTGTAATTTCTTTGAATTTGTATAGTTGTTGGGAACATAGGTGTCAATAATTTTTTTAAAAACTCAATGGTCGCCGTCCTAACCAAATGAGCCCGAAATCTAGTTAGTCAGAATAAAAGGGGTGAGTCATCTTATATATCTATACTATATATGATAAAAGAATTATCTGATTTTTTTTCCGACTCAGTCAGTGTGCGTACATTATGAGATTTTTGGTGCCCGATTCAAGATTTAGTGGTCCGATTCATTTTTATTTTTTCAAGTTTATCTCTCTTTTTTATTTTCTCTGCCAAAGATATTATGATATTTCTTCCTTCTATTTCTCGGATCTTATTTTTTCTCCATGGTCACAACTTGTGAGAGAGAACGCGATGAGAGATGTTGTTATGTTTTTTGCAGTGGCCCGTTGCTCTCTCTCATCATCTGTATCATGAGAGAGCAAGTGCCATCGATGAAAGAAGAGTCAGAGTAATGGAGATTAATTTGCCATGGGTATTGGAGCTAGTCATAGGTTTTTTTTTTGGTTGATAGTTTTGGTTCTTCAAGTGTGTATATATATTCTGTATCATGTTTAACTTTTAATTATGTCTTTTTGCACATTATTTTATAGAACTTTTTATATTGTTGAGTCTAAATCTTATTACCCATTTTTCATAATTTTTTTTCCGAAAAAATGAGAACTTAAATCTTACCTTGTCAACAGTTAAAATGGAAACATTTTATGTCTCAAAGTAAAAACACAACTACTTTTTTTGGTGTGAACGAAGAATCATATTACTTTTATCTTCACAAATGTCATTGACCCTAAATATTAAATAGAACTAAATTTTATGTATTTCTAAGGACAGTGGTGAGAATGTTTATGTGTATTACTAAGGGTAATGGTGGGAATGCAAATTTTATCATCGTGAACTATGAATCATTAGATGTCACATTGTTAAAGAATATTCAAAATAGATGAATTATGTCTAATATTTTATAGTTATGTTTGTCAAAGTTTCTAAGTTTCTGAATCTATCTAACTTAAGAGTTGGATTCTTTTGAGTTTGTCGATTTTAAAAATCAATTTCACGTTCCCTTCGACCGTCTTCAAGTATTTTTACTTCTAAAAGAAAATTTCATTTTTAAACTTTAAATATTAATATGAGTAATATATTGATAAAATTTATTCACGTGTATTTTTATGACATAGTATAATTTTATTTTTTTTATTTTTATTATGCATTTAGCGCCCTCCTTTTGACTAGCTTTATCCTCGTTTTATTATCAAAACCCACCCTTTCCCTCGCGAGCAACAAAGCTACTTGGACTAACTATTCATTATCTTCGATAAGAAATGGGCTAACCTATGAAAACAAAGTGGATTAGTCTTGATGGCTTCAAATGTGCTTTGATGGAAAACCCGGAATAAAGGTGGACTTGGAATAGATAAAATAAGTGCCCCTTCTATTCCAAAAGTAACTTGTTTTTTTCCTTCCTTGTCTTTCAGAACCCAGGGTGGATTGATATCTCAATTAAACATTAGTGGATGGAGTGTACTGACATGCTGTCCAGCTGTTGACTGATCGGTCATTTTTTTTTTACTGAAAGTTAATACTTGGAAGGTGGGACACGAGGGAGTCCGTTCATCCCTTCATTATGGAAGCGAGAGGACGTGCTACCCCGGTGTGGACGCACTTTTCGCTTAACAATTATCTCGGCGCGATCGTTGGTTTGTTAAGTGCGTGGGCGTGCCAGTCACCGAAGTGACGATTTATTCGGGCTCCGAAGAGCCCATGGTGCGCTCGAATCTGACTTCGTCAGACGATTGTGTGGTTCGTGTCGGGACCGAATCCCGTCGCGCCATAAAGGTCACGACGTCATTTACATCCCCCATACGAGGGAATACCCTTGATTAATTGCCGAAATTAGGGGCCCCGCGGCCAAAAAAAAGTAATACTAATTATGCGAGAGAGATACGGGTAGATCACACTGAAGGCTTTATCAAGACCATAAATTGTCGGCCGTGTCGGCCATCCGTAGACCATTCGTATTCGGACGCCAGTCAGTGGCAGCGTCACCATGGGAAAACCGAAGTGGATCCCTTCAAATGTCTGCCGAACATGCGGCAATTTTAATGAGGATTCGGAAGGTGTCCGGAACGAGGAAACAAATCCGGTCCGATTAAGATGTCGGCCCGAAGTTAGGTCAAAGCCTGGCCATACGGAGTAATTCCCAAGACTCGGGCCCGACCTGAAAGGGCAACGTTGTTATTCCCTTTTTGCCCCGAGTCCCGAAGAGAGAGAGGGCTGCAGTGTGGACATTAACGTCTTTTATCTGGGGCTTTCTTAGTCGTATCTTCTGGGACTTCCGCTCTGAGGTTTAATGTTTACTCGTGCCTTCGGTCGGCATGATTTCTCTTCTTTTATTCATGATTGTTCTTATTGTTGTCATTCCTTTGTTATTTATATATTTTTTTATTATCCCTCCCGCCTCTTTATTGTGATTAATATTACGCATTCGAAGTCCTTTGATTAGTGCAATTTTTATTAATTTATTTGCTATTATTAATGCCCTTATCAGGTCGTATATGTGTATATGTATAGTGTGCCGGTGAAGGGGAAAACGGGAGCGTACCGCTGGGCAGAGAGCGTGCCGCTGGGAGACTAAAGGGGCGTACCGCTGAAGGGCAAGGGGGCGTGCCGCTGAAGGCCAATGAGGGCGTACCGCTGGAGGCCAAAGGGGCGTACCGCTGAAGGCCAATGGAGCGTACCGCTGGAGCTCAAGGGAGTGTACCGCTGAAGGTTACAAGGGGCGTACCGCTGAGGGCTGAAAGGGGGTGTACCGCTGAAGGCAAGGGGGAGCGTGTCGCTGAATGCCAATGGGGCGTACCGCTGAAGGCCAACGGGGGCTCGATCAGTTTTCGATTATTTGTTTTAAGGCTTTTCTTTTCTTCTTATCTTAACTTTTGTGTGGTTTTAAATGAAACTCTTCCCTTGTTTTGTTTCGTTTGGTTCGGTCTCTTTTCTCGCGGGCCAGGCATTCGGGCTGCCGGGTAGTTAATTAGTTCGGTTCGGTTTCCGTTGTGATGCCGGCAGTGATTTGATTAATGGGAAGGTTTCATTGATTATCCTGTTCGTTTGTTGCCTCCTTTTGCCTCTTTTAATTGTTTATTAATTTCTCGCAAAAATTCGGCAGCATCTCCCCTTGACCCGGGACGTAAGGGAGGTAAAGGGGACGCGCCCACATGGAGTGGCGGAACCCGACAATTGGAGATGGGCCCCCGAAGGAGCAACACCTTTATAGAGCCTCGGAAAACACGAAGACGACTGAGAGCCTCTAAGAGGCATGGACTGGGACTGGCCAAAGAGTAAGCTGCTGAAGGACTGAAGAGTGTGCCGCTGAGGGCTGAACAGGGTGTACCGCTGAAGGCTGAACAGGGCGTGCCGCTGAGGGCTGGACAGGGCGTGCCGCTGAGCGCTGGACAGGGCGTACCGCTGAAGGCTGGACAGGGCGTACCGCTGAAGGGCAAGGCCAATGGGGCGTGCCGCTGAAGGCTGGGCAAGTGTGTGCCGGCCAAGGGCCGGAAAGGTGCACCGATGGGAGGCTTAGAAGGGTTGCAAGCATCTGGGGGGGGAGACTTGGTGGCCGTTCAGGAAAAGAGGAGGAAAGACAGGGGATTTCAAGGCCGGGAGTGGTCTATTAGTCACTGAGTGGTTGGGAAGAAAGAAGGGTACCTCCCCTTCTCCTCAAGCCCGGGAACACGGTAGATGGCCATAGAAGGGAGTGAGGAGCTCACGGAGCCAAGGCCAACAAAAAGGGGGAAACCCACATCGACGTGGAGGACCCTAAAGACGTCGGAGGAATGAGGAGACAGAGGGAGGAACGGATTGTCCGTCAAAAAGCCCGCAAAGCCTAGCATAAAATATCGAAGATCGAAAAGAAACCCGGAGAGGGTGGTTTTCATTTATGAGAATCGAGAGGGCGAGGCCCTTCATACATATGGCAAAAGCAAACTCCCCAAATGGGGCCGTGGACCAAAAGGAAAAAGAATCCATAACGGAGAACGGAAGGAAGAATGGAATGCGAGAGGGCAGAAGCACTGGGGCCTAAGACCTTCGCCACTATCCCCAACCCTCTCCCCCGTTACATTAAGCTCCTTCCCTCTCCCTTACTCTTGCTCTCTTCGCGGTGGTCGCCGGAGGGGGCTCACGCCCAGCTCGGGTTCTTCTCTTCTCTCTTCCTTTCTTTTCTTCTTCTCCTTGCCTCTGTGTCTGTGTGTCTCCCTCCTCCTTGATCTCCTTCCCGGATGCCCCTCTTCTGTTGAAAACGGGCGTCTTTTATACTCTGGGCAGCCGGTGACTTCGAGCACCACCGTCGAAGGCGGGAAGCCGGCTGTGATGATGGTGGCTCACCTGCTCCGTCCTGGCTGTCAGTGGGGTAGGCTACGTGGCCCAGTCGTCGACTGCCACCTCATACGGCTCCACTGCGCGCCAAGGATACGTAGGGCATGGGCCTCATGTTGCCCGTTGAAAAAAACGTCACCGCTGTGCCGCTGGGGGCTTCGAAGGGGCGTGCCGCTGAGGAGCCAAAAAGGCCTGCCGCTGAAGCCTTTGCAGGCTGTACCGCTGAAGCCCCTTTTAGGCGTGCCGTTGAAGGCCCCAAAGGCAGTACCGCTGAAGCCTCAAAGGGATGTGCCGCTGAAGGCCCCAAAGGGGGTGCGCCGGTGAACCCACCTGGGGGGCGTACCGTTGAAGGTCCCCCCCTTGGGGGTGTGCCGGTGAACCCCCAAAGGGGTGTGCCGGCGAAGGCCGCGGCAGGGTGTGCCGCTGAAGTGAGCGTGCCGGTGAAGCCCCCTGCTGGGCGTGCCGCTGGAGGCCCTTTGGGGCGTGCCGCTGAAGGCTTTCCAGGGCGTGCCGCTGGAGGCCCTTTGGGGCGTGCCGCTGAAGGCTTTCCAGGGCGTGCCGCTGGAGCTTCTGATGGGCTGTGCCGCTGAACAGCCTAATGGGGTGTGCCGCTGGGCAGCCTGAAGGGGCGTGCCGCTGGGGCTCCACTAGGGCGTGTGCCGTTGAAGGCTCCCCAGGGGGGTGTGCCGTTGAAGGCTGTGCCGCTGGGGACCCCAAGGGGGTGTGCCGTTGAAGGCTCCCCAGGGGGTGTGCCGTTGAAGGCTGTGCCGCTGGGGACCCCAAGAGGGGGGTGTGCCGTTGAAGGCTCCCTAGGGGGGTGTACCGTTGAAGGCCGTGCCGCCGGGGACCCCAAGGGGGTGCCGCTGAAGGGCTCCCCAAGGGTTGTGTGTACCCGGGGTTGCTGTGAGCCTTTTGTGAGCACGAGCCATGGCCCGTTTGATTCTCTTTGAGGCCCACGGGCTGTGGGGCCTTTTGTGCTTGGTTTCTCCGGGGTTTCTTCACTCGGCGCCGTTGTCGATGCTGGGCCGAGCATGACATTTAGATGCGCGATTTTTGGTGTCCACAAATGCCCCCCACCCACGGGTAGCGCAGGCGAAGGATGAGCCGGGCGATGCCCGTGGGTGTCCTCGTCTTTTCTCTCTTTGTCGATGCCGACGGGGTGTCGAGAACCGACCTGGTTTGTTGTTTGTTGGTCTCTTTGTTAGAGCCGACGGGGGTGTCGGGAACTGAAGTAGCATATTGGTCTCTTTGTCTCTTCATCAGTGCCGACAGGATGCCGGGAACTGAAGTAGTATATTGGTCTCTTTGTTTCTTCATCAGTGCCGACAGGATGTCGGGAACTGACACGCTTTGGTGATCCCTTGGTCTCTTCGCCAGTGCCGACAGGATGCCGGGCACTGACATGGTTCGTTGTCTCTTAGTCTCTTCGTCAGTGCCGACGGGGTGTCGGGAACTGGCCTGGTTTGTTGATCTCTTGATCTCTTCGCCAGTGCCGACAGGAGCCGGGAGCTGGCCTGGTTTGTTGTCTCTTAGTCTCTTCGTCAGTGCCGACGGGGTGTCGGGAACTGACCTGGTTTGTTGTCTCTTAGTCTCTTCGTCAGTGCCGACGGGGTGTCGGGAACTGACCTGGTTTGTGGTCTCTTGGTCTCTTGGTCTCTTGGTCAGTGCCGACAGGGTGTCGGGAACTGACCTGGTTTGTTGTCTCTTAGTCTCTTCGTCAGTGCCGACGGGGTGTCGGGAACTGACCTGGTTTGTGGTCTCTTGGTCTCTTGGTCTCTTGGTCAGTGCCGACAGGATGCCGGGGACTGACATGCTTTATTGATCTCTTAGTCTCTTGGTCTCTTGGTCTCTTCGTCAGTGCCGACAGGATGCCGGGAACTGACCTGGTTCGTTGATCTTCTTTGTCTCTTCATCAGTGCCGACAGGATGCCGGGAACTGACCTGGCTTGTTGATCTCTTTGTCTCTTCTTCTCTCTTTTTTTTTGAACCACCTTACCGATACAAGCGCCCTTTCGGGTTTTCGCCGGTACCGGCCCCCTCTTGCTTTTGCCCACGCGCCCTTTCGGGTTTTTGCGTGGCGGGGTACCCAATTTTGCCCGTAGCGCCCTCTCGGGTTTTCGCTACGGCCGGGTTATTGCCGTTTTTACCCTTGTCCCCATGCAGGGGCAAGTCCGGCGGGGTATCTCTATTTTTAACCCCATTTTATTTTCTTTTCCCTCTTTTTTGAGTGAGTGATACGCAAGTGTCGGCTAGGGCACGAAGCCTTGCGCCGGAAGGTAAGGTTCACTCGTTGGCAAGAACAGAATGCCAGCGCAACGGGAGAATCTGTGCCGATTCGGACGTAAGGTCCGTAATGACCATATTGTGCGGAGCGAGCGGCAAGGGCACGAGGCCTTGCGCCAGAAAGGGACTTATTCGGTGGCAAGGGACTAATGCCAGCCCAAGGATAGAATTTGTGCCGACTCGGACGTAGGGTCCGTAATGGCAATATTGTGTGGAGCGGGTGGCTAGGGCACGAGGCCTTGCGCCAGAAAGAGACTTATTCGGTGGCAAGGGACTAATGCCAGCGCAAGGGTAGAATTTGTGCCGACTCGGACGTAGGGTCCGTAATGGCAATATTGTGTGGAGCGGGTGGCTGGGGCACGGGGCCTGTGCCGGGGACGGGCCCGTTTGTTGGCCTAGGAATGGCACCGTCGCAAGGGTGGAGTGTGTATAGGTAAAGTTGTCTTGTGTACGACCCGGCTTGTGGGGATGGGATGTTTTCCCCGGGAGGATCTCCCTTTTTTTTTGTGCCTTATTCATGCGTACGTAAGTATCTATATATATATATATATATATGGATGGATATACGTGTGTGTGCACACATGTATGTATATAAGTATATATATATATATATATATATATATATATATATATATATTTATAATAATTTTGTTTCCCCCCCCCCTTTTTTCTTTTCTTCTTTCATTTTCTCCTTTTATTTCCCTCATCTCTCTTTTTTTTATCCCCTTTTTTTTCTTTTCTTTTTCCCTTCTTTCCCTCCTTTTTTTTTATGTCTCTTCCTCCCCTTTCTCTTTTCCTCTTTATTCTCCTCTTTTCCCCCTTTTTTTCTTTTCTTTTTTTTCTTCTCTTCCTATAAATAGGGGGGGCGGGGGTGCTTCGAACGATCACCCGTTCGGACTGCCCCCCCCCTTTTTCTTCTTCTTTCCTCTTCTTTTCCGTCACCGAGCAACGCCGCCGTGGCCGTCGTCGTCGCCGCCGTCTTCCCCATTGGGTGAGGGCACTGCCGCGAAGGCCGCCCCCCCATCTCTCTTCTCTTTTCCATTTTCTCCCTCGGCCTCCCTTCTTTTCTCTTCCGTTTTTTTTTGTGCCTCCCTTTCTCTTCTCCATTTTCATCCTCGGCGGGCGGCGGAGCCATAGGGCTTCTCTGCCTTTTCTTTCTCCTTCTTCTTTCTCCCTCGGCCTCTCTTCCGTTTCCCTCTCCTTCTTCGCCTCCGGTGTCACGAGCTACCGCCGGTGCGCGGGCCTGAGGGCGTGCCGGGGAATGGGCATCGGAGCGTGCTGAGGAGGACGCGCGGGGGCCCGTCGGGGAAGGCCTCTAGAGCGCGTGTCGATGAGGCCGTAGTGGGGCGTGCCGGCGAGGGCCGCTTAAGGGCGTGTCGGGGAAGAGGCCGCCGAGTGTACCGGGGAAGCACTTGGGGTGTGCCGGTGAAGCCTGAGTAGGGCTGTGCCGGCGAAGGAGGGCACCAGGGTGTGTCGGGCAGCATGGGGCACGAGTGTGCCGGTGGGGCCGCGAGCTAGGGTGCGTGCCGGGGAAGGCACTCGGGGCGTGCCGGGGAGCGCGGGGCAGAGTGTGCCGGGGAGCGCCCGGGGCGTGCCGGTGAAGCGGCCAACGGGCGTGCCGGGGAACTGACCGAGAGGTGTACCGGCGAAGCCCTCGGGGGCGTGCCGGCGAAGGAGCAGGAGGCTGTGCCGGGGAAGAGCCCGTGGGCAGTGTGCCGGGGAAGCCTTAATAGGCTGTGCCGGTGAAGAGGGCATCAGGGGGAGCTGTGCCGGCCAAGGGGCCAAAGGGATTCTTAGCTAGGGAAGAAGACTCCTTCGCCTCGTGGACTTCTGGTGTTGCCTCTCGGGGCCCACCATGCTTTGTTGGGGCCGTCACTCCTTGTGGACGCGCACCCGTGTTTTTCCTTACGCCTCTGGCCTAGGGGAAACTCTGCCGAAATTTCGTCAGAAATTGGCAATATTTTGTCCATTTGACTTGTAGCAAAGCCCTTCTTTTACAGCCTTTCACATCCTTTTGCATGTGGCTTATCCTGATCTCCTGTTTATGTATCTTTGCAGATAAATGGCTGCCCCAAGTGGTTCCTCTGCTCCTGCTGCTGCTGTCGGTGCCGACCTCATTCCGCGGGGTCCAGTGCCGGCAGTTACATGGCTCAATGTGGAGGAGCTAGACCGAGAGCACGCAGAAATAGCAGCTTTGGCAGAGTCATCTGAGTCCGACGGGGAGACCATGGATTTCCAGAGGCTTGCCCGAGTTGACAGTGGCTTCACATTTGACCGGGTCACCGTGGAGTACAGGAAGGACTTCCCGAAGGACAGGCACCTGGTTCGATTTCTGAAGCATTTTCGCTCGCGGGAAGGGCGAGACTTCCGGGTCGTGAAGAAGGCTGAACAGGCTATACTGCAGGCCCGGGATAGCCTGTTGTACAGCATTCCCCGGAGTATCCCGATGTACCTGGTGGGAGAAGCCCGGGAATGGAAGCCAGTCCTAGGGATCGAAGGGGTACTGCCGGCTGAAGACAAGCTGGTGCGGGCGCCTCAGTTTACTCCGGCGAGATGGGACTTGTCTGCCGGGAAGGTGCACAACGAGGCGCCTCGGTTCGGCCTATTCTTGTCTCCCCTGAAGTGGGGCTACAGAGAAGAGCCCTTCATCTTGGACTGTTTGGCCATCAGATTCAAGTATGATCTGTCACTGGGCTGGTTCGGGGAGCTGAAGCTTCAGGACGCCCACACCTTCCGGGAGAGGGCGGTGGAGTTCACGGAGCATGTGCTGTTCAACTATGCTCCTTTGCTGGTCCGGGTCGGCGTTTATCACAGCGTGTACGCCTCCCGATATGGCTATCCCATTTCCAAGGGCCTCTGTTGCGGCATGATAGAGGTGTTCAGCGCAGCGACTAACACTTTCTACACGGCGGAGGGCGAGACTTCGCTTGACTTATGGAGTCTCAGTCAGCTGAGCGGCTTACCCATTGACGGGGAGCCTTATGAAGAAGTGTGCCTCCCTGATCTAATCAAGGATGAGACTAACGGGGATGGCTATTATTCTCTGGGGTATTCATACCGGTACCTGATGAAGGCGTACCGGGAGCTGTACCAGCTGTCGCACAAGGGGAAGCAGCCCGCCCGTGGGGACAGGAAGAGGGTGCGCATGCCTCTGTGGCTGGAGTATTTCTTTGACGGGCCGAAGCGGTATGAGGAATTCCCCTACGTCGGTACTGCCGTGGCTCCCAAGAAGCGTGCAAAGCCCAAGCTTGACGTGAAGATCCCGTCTAGAGGGCGCCGAAGCGGGCCTAACCCGATGGGTTTGGATCCCCAAACCCACTGCGCCGCCTATCTCACGTACTGGCTATGCTCATTTGCCATGCCGTACGGCGACGAGACAGTTATCCGGCCGGATGCCATCTACCCGGCATGTCAGATGGCATGGGGTATCAAACTGTCCCTGTGCCCGGCGACCCTTTGCTTGATCTACAAGGCGCTGGGAGATATCAGCACCCATCAATTTCCGAGGCAGGCCCGGTATGTGTGCCCACTGCACTTCTTCAACGCGTGGGTCTGTTCGCTATTCCCGGAGTTTGCCCCGTGAGTTCTCCAGGATTGGGGACTAATATCGAGGATGCTGGAGTTTGCCAGTGCGGAGCCGGCCTCTACCTCCATGCGGATGTATGACATCCGGGGCCGGTTGACAACGGTCCCCAGGGATGCGGTCGGGACCATTCATTTCTGGACGCTGGCCGCACATTCAAGCCCCCTTGTGAATAATAAGAGGGAGTGCAGAGATGACCAGGTGGAGAGGTACGTTCATCCTATCAGCCAGGAGAACGTGGTGCGCCCACTACTGAAGCCGGAACTGCGAGACTGGGCGCTGTCAATTCGCCCGAGCGTGCTGGTATTCAGAAAGGGGGAGAATGTGTTGCTGGAGCCGTATTACCCTTTCCGGTTCGGTCGCAATTTCAGGTATGACCAGCATATCCCCGCTTATCATGCGCAGTTCGGGCTGCCCTTGCGGAGCGTCCGGGGGGGCTCAGTTCCTGAGCACGCCAGGAGTTGGTGGGACTTCTTCCACCGAGCGGACTCCGCCTCCTTCAGAGTGCCGACCCCGGGTCGTGTTCCCCGAGTGACCCAAGATTATATAAAGTGGTGGAATGCCCGGACGGCTTTCTATCGGTTACACAAAACCGACTGTTGGGATGGCGCCGAAAGGAGGTTCCTTAGCCGGCAGCCCGTGCCCGTGCTTGATATTGAGCCAGACCATCTTCTTCGGCTCAAGAACAGACAGGAAAAGGAAGTGGCAGCGTATCTGATGGCTCGCCGGGAAGCTCGGGACATGAGGCCGACGCCGAAGGTGGAGCTACCCCCAGCGGCTAAGGATGACTACGAGAAAACGCTGCGGGACTTGTGCCGGGTGGAGAGCGACCGTCTGGAGCTCATCAACTACCCATTCCCCATAGAGGAAGACGGGACTCCTGCCAAGAGCTGGCGCCCAGAGAGGGACGTGGCCTGCCCACATCGCACGTTTATGAGGCGGGAGGAGAGGCGGCCTGAGAACTATAAGGATACCACATGGCTCTATGTTCTCCTCCGGGTGAATGGGATGAAGATAGAAGATGTGACGGCCTCCATCCTGGGCAAGCGCCTGCATGTCCCTTACTATTATGCTGATGGGTGGGGCATGGACCACTTCAATCTTTTCTGTCACCTCTCTTCCCAGAAGCACGCGGATCTGGCCAACCTCACGGACCGGTGTCAAACTATTGAGGACGTCTGCTGGCTAGTTCGGGAGGCGGCACGTCGGGACAAGGAGACGTCCCTGAGCTACTGGCCGATCACGTTGCGGCTGTACACTGGCCCTCATGGTACTCAGTTCCCTCTTACTCTTTGACTTTGTCCCTTAACGTTGCGGCTGTTGCGGTGAGTTAAGTACTAATGGTATATGCATGTTCGTTCTTTCCCCTCTTTTCTTTGCAGACCATCCCGACAGCACGCAGATGGCCACGTACCGGAATCTCCTCCGGCTGGTAAAGAAGCCTGCATATTTTGAAGCAGCGCCGCTGGCTCCGACCACGGTTCCTTTGCCCAAGGCCGCGAAGAGGCCCCGGGCGAAATCCCCCGTGAAGAAAGCAATGGATGTCGCGAAGGCGGCCAAACAGCGGGATACGAAGCGACGCAAGACGGAGGCGGCCGAAGCCTCGACCGCCGTTCCTTTAGCGCCTCGGGTCCCGACCTTCGAGGAATTTGAAGTCGCTCGGCCCGAGCCCAGCCCGCCTGCCGGTCAGTGCCTTCGACCGTCGGCGCCCCTTTTAAGTTTTCTCTCTCCCTTTTTTGAAGTAGGGCCTTGACGCTTAAATATACTTTTTGTCTCAGCCCTTGTGGAAGAGCCCGTGTCCGCGCCCGTTCCTGATGTGGAGGGGTCGGCTCCTATGCCCGCGCCTGTCAGGGGTGCGGCCGCGGTCGTAGCAAAGGCGGCCTCGGTGGCAGCTCCGGCTCCCTCACTGCAGGCCAAGGCAAGGCCTCGAGCGAAGTCGCCTGTCAAGAAGGCGTTGGCTGCTGCCAAGGTGGCCGGAGAACAGGCGGCCAAGCGGAGGCGGGCTAAGGAAGCCCTGGGTACGACAGTGGCCTCACCGGCGGCCGCTATCCCGTCCTTCGAGGCATTTGCGGCCATGCAGACCGGGCCGAGCCGCGATACTGGTGAGGCTCGGCGGTCGCCTACGTCGTCCATGGTGGATCTCCCTCCCGAGTTGGCCTTGCGTCCCCGCGCGGAGACGATGTGTTTCTTCTCTGGGGGCGAGGCTGCGGCTCCGAAGAAGGCTTTGTCTGCCGAGGTCGAAGAAGGTATCTGCCTTTGTCGGCCTATTTTGCCTCTTTCATCCTTTGGGAGCCGATTGGGCTTGATACGACCCGCGTTTTTTTTTTGACAGGTGCAGCTGGAGCGGTTACCGGGCTATTTGGCCTCCGAATGTACCCCCCGGTGACGCAGCTGTATGTGCGAAAGAGGCTGAAGCCTGGGCTGCCAGCCTCACCCAGTCCGTGAGAGGAGGCGCCGGTCATCGAGCTTGAGGTGGAGGCCCCTTTGCCGGCTCCGGCCGAACCAGCGGCAGTCGAGTCTTCGTCCGGGGAAGAGGTAGACTACGACTATTCTTCCGACGAAGCAGCTCCTGTTGAGGTAGCGCCTTGAGGCACCGGGCCGCCTGAGCCGGTCTTTAAGGCTTTTCATTTGCTAATGTGCTCGGCTTGCTAGAGGCTGCTGCCGTAGGCGTGTATTTTTATGTTGGTGCAGGGCTGCCTTGGTGGTCGCCTACTGACGCCGTTTTTTTGTGTCGGTTCTTCGCAGGAATCAATTAGGCCGGAGGCCGCGAAAGGGGCTGCTCCAACTGCGCCAGTTGACCGGCCCGGGGTCGCTGTCGGCATGGGCAGGCTGGCCCTTCTGTTCGAGGCCCTTCGGGAGGATGTGCCGGCGGGGCCCCTAGCGGGAGAGCCTCTGGAGGAGGGGGAGATCGCGCCTGAGGGTAGCCTCATTCCTGTGGCTGAGGTGAGTATGCTGGCTCCACGGTCTCCCTTTTCACATGGTTTATTCCAGCTGGTGGATAGCTGATTCCCATTCCCCTGGTCAGGCGATACCGAGACCGGAGAAGACGTCTGGTCGTGTCCGAAAGGCCGTGGCGAAGCGGCGATCGAGTGTCGCCCCGATAACGATGGAGGGGCCGGCTCGCATCTCCGACTTAGGGGCGGCGAGTCTTGCTGCACTGGTGGAAGCGGGGCGTCTACCCCGACTGATGGTTCCACTTCCGCCTTTCCCGAAGCTTCCGGCCCAGATGGAGGACCCGCTCCTGAGGCAAATATTTACGGGGCTTCGCGCACATCTGGAGGGATCCCAGACGCGAGAAAGAAGTTCGTGGATGGCATCCTCGGGTCCAGCTCTCACTACCAAAAAAAGTGGGATTTCAGACGGATGTTTCAGACGGAAATTTTTCTGTCTTAAAATCCGTCTGTATTTGTGACGGATTAGTTTCCGTCACAAATTCCGTTGTTATTAAGGACACACCAGACTCCCTCTGAAGATCCGTCTATAATTATAGATGGAATATATTCCGTCTTTATATACGTCACAAATTTGGGACGGATATTCCGACGGAAATAATCCGTCTGAAATTTCAGACGGAAATAAGTTCCGTTCGTATTTCCGTCGGAAAATTCCGCCTTTCCCGCCCCTCCCTGCCGCCTCTTCCACCTGGCCCCATTTCCACCCCTCCACTCTCCCTCTCACTCTCTTCTTCCTCTGCCCTCTGCTTGCGGTCGTCGCCGCAGGAGCCGTCTTCGCCGCCGTCCTCGCCGTAGCCGCCGTCCTCGCCGTCCTCGCCGTCACCGGAGACCCCGCCGTCCTCGCCGTCCTCGCCGTCGCCGCCATTCGCCAACCTCCCTCCCTCTCACGGTCGTGGTCGCCGTCGCCGCCATCATCCTCTTCCCACGGTCGCCGTCGCCGCCGGCCGGTAAGTGGCCTCGCTCTACCTCTCTCTCTCCCGATCATGTTCCCCTCCCTCAATCCCTCTCCCTCTCCCCTGTCCGACTCCCTCACTCCCTCTCCCTCTCCCCTCTCGTGCTCCCTCACTCCCTCTGGCCGCCCTCCCCCACCCCCTCCACTGCCCTCTCTCCCCTGTCCGGCTCCCTCACTCCCTCTCCCTCTCCCCTCTCGCGCTCCCTCACTCCCTCTGGCCGCCCTCCCCCACCCCCTCCACTGCCCTCTCTCCCCTGTCCGGCTCCCTCACTCCCTCTCCCTCTCACTCCCTCTGGCCGCCCTCCCCCACCCCCTCCACTGCCCTCTCTCCCCTGTCCGGCTCCCTCACTCCCTCTCCCTCTCCCCTCTCGCGCTCCCTCACTCCCTCTGGCCGCCCTCCCCCACCCCCTCCACTGCCCTCTCTCCCCTGTCCGGCTCCCTCACTCCCTCTCCCTCTCCCCTCTCGCGCTCCCTCACTCCCTCTGGCCGCCCTCCCCCACCCCCTCCACTGCCCTCTCTTCCCCTGTCCGTGGCCCCTCTCCCCCTCTCATTATGATGGTGTTCTTGTAAAATCTAGTTTGAACATTAGGTGGATGTATTTTAATTTGTAAAATCTATCTAAAAACTCGTTGGAGTGAGATATCGCAAATTCCGAAAATAGACTCAGTTTGAACATGTCTTATTCTCCTCCAAAAATCTATCAGGGCGCATAAGTCAAGATCTTAATACTACATTTGATTAAAATGATAGAGATGTCAGATATTTTAATGAGTAGAATTTTAAAACTCATCCCCACAAATCCAGCCAAACTCCACCTAACGGAGTCATAGATAATTTGGACCCGTGGCCTAAGTGACCGTCTCACTCCCTGGCCAAATTGGCCACTGTGAACAATTTCACATCACTTGGGATCTCCCTGGGTAGCTTCTTCCTGATTAATTTGGACTGAATTAGACTGGGGAGACTCGTCGGACCCACGGAGACTGATTTGGACTGAACAACCATGGGTTTAGTTTAACGATACACAGGTTATTTTTTAAAAAAAAATAAATCGCTTGTGTGAAATGCTACACATGTTCCTAGTCTTGTCCCGGACAGAACTTGATGATAGCTGCATTTTTCCTTTCCTGGGCATGTGACATTCTAAACGCAATAAATAGCCAGAGTTTACAAGAACACCATCAAAGAACCTTCATTCAATCAACAATCATTAATTTTTAGTTCAGATGGTATGCAGGAAAGTGAAGTTCCAACTTCTGATCCGAGAAACAATGTCCTTTTTGGAGTTGACATTGATAACCCTCTTGGGATACCAATGCCTAGTGATCCTTTACTAGCAAAAAATATAAGCTCTGGCAAAGACTATCAGACTAATCTCACTTCAAACAACATTATTTCCAATTCCAGTGGCTCCAAGGAAACTCAAGCAGAATTCTCAACATCAATTGTTTCTCAATCTTTTGGGGTTCCAGATGTGGCATTTAATTCTAATGACTCCACTAATGATAGCAGCTTTTTGATTGGTAGATCAATAGATATCACTCGGTCTTCGGGCAATGATGAGTTGAAGCAGGATCTTGCTCGACTGTTCAGCATACAGAGGAGAGGGGGGAGCTCTGTGGGAGGGGGGTGGAGCTTGGTGGGACGGGGAGCTCCGTGGGAGGGGGGAGGGGCATCCGAGAGGGTTCCAGTGGGGGGGAGCTCAGTGGGAGCAGGAGGGCGGGTGGGAGGAGGGGGAGCTTTGTGGGAGGGGGGTGTCATGTCTCGAGTGGCTCGACAGGCCGAGTCGCAGACCGTTGAACCAGCTCGGAAGCTATAACTCAGTTCTGAGCGGGGTTAGTTAAATTAGATATCCCTGTTGCATTTTATTAGTTAGTGGCTGATGGATTAGTTGTTAGTTAGTGGTTGATGGATTAGCTGGAGTCATGTCTAATTGGATGCAATCTTTGGAGTCCAACTTCGAGAAATTTGAATTCCAAAATTCTCTATCTGCTGTGGCTGATATTCCTGGTTCTTTTCGCCATAAGTTGCACGAGTTCCCTAAATTTGATGGGAGTTATGACCCAGCTGAATGGCGATTCAAAGCTAATCGCTATTTTTACTGTAATAATGTTCCGGATACGCAACGAGTTACTATAGCATCTTATTATTTGGATGGAGAGGCCTTACAGTGGTTTTGGCATTTCTCTAGCTCTAAAGAATCTGTTTCTTTGCATGAGTTTTTAGCTGGGTTAGAGTCACGGTTTGGTGCAGTTTCTTCTGTGGATTCTCATGGGCAACTGAGTAAACTCAGACAAGTGGGTACAGTAGCTGCGTATCAATGGCAATTTGAGACCATGTACAATAGAATAACTGGACTTTCTGAGAAGCATTTGCTGGGTGTTTTTCTGAGTGGTTTACGAGAGGATCTTGCCTGTGAAGTTCGCTCCTTCATGCCCCATTCCTTATCACATGCTATGGAGTTGGCAAGAATTCAAGAACAAATGTTTACTGCCAGACGCCGAGCTTCACCACACTTTATTTTTTCAGCACCTCAGACACTGAAACCTTTTACTCCAAACTCTCAGCCAGCATTCTCCCCTAAAGGAGTAAACCCACCAGTTAAAAAGTTATCTACACAACAGTTGCAGGAACGAAAGGCTAAAGGCCTATGTTATAATTGTGATGATAAATGGCTTCCAGGCCACACATGCCAACCTCATAAACTTTTTTTACTGCATCTTATTCCGGATGATAGTGATTTTGCTCCTTTAGACAGTGTGGATCCAGAACCCTTCATTGAATTCTCTCCTGTCATACAACCCTCTCTGTCAGCTCAATATGTTACTCACTTAGCATCACCGGGCACATTGAAAGTATTAGGGAAAATGGGTACCATGTCTGTCCTGATTTTGATTGACAATGGGAGCACCCATAATTTTTTGGACCCCCATGTTGTAAAGAAGTTGGGATTATCTGTGACAAACTTTGATTCCCACCCTGTCAAAATAGCTGCAGGTCTCCAAATCTCTTCACAGGGTTGGTGTCCTGGAGTTAACCTTAAGATGCCTGGCATGTAATTTACTTTAGACTTTTTAATTCTTCCTCTTGGCAGTGTTGATGTGATCTTGGGGAATACTTGGCTCTAGTTACTTGGAGATATAACCCTAAACGTTTCTCAAATGTCCATGAAGTTTTCCTTGAATGGTCAGGATTTCATATTACATGGGTCCAAGTACTTTTCCAAGCTGGATTTGAGATCGGGTTATCATCAAATTAGAATGCATCCTGATGATGTTTACAAAACTGCCTTTAGAACACATGAGGGACACTATGAGTAGACAACCAATTGTATGCTAAAATGTCTAAATGTGTGTTTGGGGTCAGAGAAATTGAGTATCTTGGCCACATTATTTCAGAAAAAGGGGTTGCTATGGACATGTCTAAACTACAAGCCATTTGTACTTGGCCTGTACCCCTGTCTGTGAGGGCTTTGAGAGGATTCTTAGGGCTTACAGGATACTACAGAAAATTTATTAAAAACTATGGTCTTATTGCTGCACCTCTGACCAGTCTTCTTAAGAAGGACAGTTATAGTTGGAGCCCATCTTCTCATCAAGCCTTCTTATAGCTTAAAGAGGCTATGTCAACTGCCCCAGTTCTTGTCTTGCCTGATTTTTCAGAAACTTTTGTAGTCGAGTGTGATGCTAGTGGAACTGGCATGGGAGCAATTCTCATGCAAAAAGGACGTCCTACCATTCTTGAGGCCGTACATGCTCCACTGAGGTTGAAAGTGATCCCATTTGAAACTTGTCTTATGATGATAAGAAGATATAGAGAAATGGAATGACCACATATCTTAAGTAGTACATATATACAAAGATGTGGATAAATGCAAAGAAATCAGAATTCTCTATAGCAATAGGTAAATACCCAAAAAATTCGTTTTGTGATTTAAAACTTTGTGGATTTTAATTGCATGTAAATATAATTTTAAATCTGATTTTAATAGAAATTTGATGTTAATTTAGCTCAAAAATGTAGATTGTTTTGCTTCGATGTTATTCATTTGAAAATTTTTGTAATTTGGGTGTTATTTAATTTGATATGTGCATAATGATAATTGCGTTGTTATTTAATTTTATGTTATATAAATGCATGGGGTATTCCCTGTGAGTTGAGGTGCGTGGGTGCGACCTAACATTACACGCACCTCAGGAGAGCGCGTTAAAACCGTGTCAATGTGCCTTCCCGTTCAAGACTTTGGGATTGATATGTATGTTCTCATTTATTTATGAGAATGTATATATCTACCTCAAAGTCTTGAATTGTCCCGTTTGGACAGTCTGTGAATGTTTGATCGCACTTAGGCAGTCATTTACTATATATGTTTGTATGGTTTGTTGAGAATTTCGGTTGCGTCTCCTCACTCTTCTCTGATATACCATTATTGATTTTGAGTGTTTTCTTAACCACTTACTTGTAAGTGTTTAAGAAAATTTCAAAATCAATAAATATATTTGGTATATCGGAGAAGTGTGGGGAGATGATGCCGAAATTTTTAGCAAATCGTGCAGCACATATAGTAAGTGATTGTGCGATCAAACCTTCATGGATGGGTTAAAAAGTGATAATCTAATCAATATTCCTCTTCCAACTGCAAATGGTCTATGATGAACGATGTGAGGAAAGGGTCGGGTGTAATATTATGAGTAATGATTTGAAAGTTAGGATGTGTATTGTCATTTATTGGGTGCAGGTAAAATGTCGACAGATCGTTCATGGATGTATCGTAGAATAGTTGACCGGGTGGTGTCAGATGACTTTAAGCTTGGGGTTGAGAGTTTCATTCAATTTGCATTGGGGAATCCAAATGCAGCAATAGATCGCGACGGTCACATTCGTTGCCCTTGTTCAAGTTGTAGAAACTTGAGGTGGTGTTCAACATGGGATGTGCAACATCATTTGTACACGAAAGGGTTCGTGGATGGTTATACGAATTGGACGTGTCATGGTGAGCAATTCGGGAGGTATGAGCCCGACAATATTGCAGGCACAAGTGGGTACGTGGATATGGTTGTAGATGCTGCTGGTCCTAGTTTTAATATTCACGATGAAGTGCCGAATAAGATAGCCGGAAGATTTTATGAACTACTTAGGGATGCTGATGAGCCGCTGTGGGATGGTTGTGAAAATCACACTCGATTGTCTGCAGTGTCACAGTTGTTGAACTTGAAATCTGAATTTCACATCAGTGAGACTTGTTTTGACCGTCTCCTCCTCTTGATCAAGAGTATGTTACCTCGAGACGAGAAGTTGCCAGAAACTTTTTACCGTGCAAAAAAGATGGTCAATGACTTAGGACTTGGATATGTGAAAATAGATGCATGTCCGAATCATTGTATGTTATATTACAAAGATGATGCAGATAAGATATCATGTTCAGTTTGTGGCCATGACAGATTCAAACCTAAGGGGGGGGGTCAATTCAAAGGCAAAAGATGTACCTTACAAGGCGTTGCGATACTTCCCTCTTGTGCCTAGGCTGCAGCGACTGTATATGTCCTCAAAGACGGCTCGGCATATGACATGGCACACCGAAAGAGTACGTCGTGCCGATGATATAATCAGTCATCCTGCCGATGGTGAAGCTTGGACTCACTTTAGTCGTACTCATCTTGCCTTTTCAAGGGAGTCACGTAATGTTCGATTGGGTTTGTGCACAGATGGCTTTAATCCATTCGGTGGTTCAGTGGCAGCTTATTCTTGTTGGCCAGTGTTCATGACACCGTACAACCTTCCGCCGCACATGTGCATGAAGCGAGAAAATCTGTTTTTGTCCCTAGTAATTCCTGGTCCAAAAAGTCCCGGAAAAAATTTGGACATATATCTCAGGCCGTTGATTGATGAGCTCAAAGTTTTATGGACTGATGGAGTTGTTACTTATGATGCATATAGGAAGAAAAATTTATTATGAAGGCTGCACTGATGTGGACAATAAGTGACTTCCCTGCATATGGAATGCTATCTGGTTGGAGCACACATGGGAGGCTAGCATGTCCTTACTGTATGGAAGATACCAAATCATTTGTATTGAAACATGGGGGGAAAAGCTGCTGGTTTGATTGCCATCGGCGGTTGCTACCAAGTGACCATCCTTTTCGAAGGCAAAAAGACTCGTTTAAAAAAAATACTGTTGAAATGGATGAAGCTGACTTGCAACGGGTGTCGGGTCTACATATGGCGTCACGGGTGCACAATTTACCAGATGTAGTTCAATTGTCTGGTAGCACACGGCAACTCCCTAATTTTGGAAAGGATCACAACTGGGTCAAGAAAAGCATTTTTTGGGAATTACCTTATTGGTCAACTCTTCTTGTACGACACAATCTGGATGTCATGCATACCGAGAAGAATTTTTTTGATAATGTGTTCAATACGATCATGAATGTTAAAGGGAAAACAAAGGACAACGCCAAAGCACGTATGGATTTAAAGATGCTTTGTAGACGTCCAGAATTGGAACTACAAAGTGTCAATGGCAAAACTGTGCAGCCTAAAGCAACTTATGTGCTTCATGATACACAGATCAAGGAAGTATGCCAGTGGTTGAAACAACTGAGATTCCCAGATGGATATGCATCCAACATAGCCCATTGTGTGAATGTTAATGAGGGGAAAATATATGGTATGAAAAGTCACGACTGTCATGTGTTCATGGAGAGGCTACTGCCCATTGCATTTCGTGATTTGTTGCCAAAGCAGATATGGGGAGCACTAGCTGAGATGAGTCAATTTTTCAAGATTTTATGTGCATCTGAACTCAGACTTCGGGATGTACAAACTATCGAACAAGATGTTGTCACAACCATTTGCAAGCTAGAGAAGATATTTCCTCCGGCATTCTTTGATTCGATGGAGCACCTGGTAGTTCATTTGCCATATGAGGCTATCGTCGGAGGTCCAGTACAATTTCGATGGATGTATCCATTTGAGAGGTATGTGACAATTTTTGTTAACTTATAAGTCGTCCATAGCCGCTACATTTTGTTGCCATCAGACTTTTTGTTGTAGGTGTATGCATGAATTAAAAATGAAAGTTCACAACAAGGCACAGGTGGAGGGTTCGATTGCTGAGGCATACATTCTTGAAGAAATTTCGAACTTCTGTTCTATGTACTTTGAGCCAGAGATTCAAACTCGTCGTACTGGACCTCCACATAATGATGATGGGGGAGTGGATGAATCGTCCGATCGGCTCTCCATATTTAAACATCCTGGACGTGCGTTCGGACGTTGCTTGACTCGCACGCTCGAAGATAGAGAGTTGCACGCCGCTGAGATATATATTCTTTTGAATTGCCTCGAGATTGAACCTTATGTTGAGTAAGATATTAATTCACATTTCCAGCAACTCCATAAGTCTATACATCCTCAAAGTCTATACAACATTGACTTCACAAAGTCTATACATTGGCTTCCTCAAAGTCTATACATTGGCTTCCTCAAAGTCTATACAATATTGACTTCACAAAGTCTATACATTGGCTTTATCAATTTTTTTAATCATTTTTTTACGGGGTGCTACATTTATATTGCAGACAATTTGATTCAGAATTAGCTGAAAAATGTCCAAATATCCAGGATGTGGAGATTGAAAAAGAACGCGACAAGTTTTTTTCCAAATGGCTAAGAAACCGAGTTAGTGTGAACTCTGAATATATATGTTTGTATTTACGTATGTTGAGGTAATTGTTATTATTTTAACTACTCTAATTTGAATATAGGTTGAACAAGGTCTCATTACTGATCAAAGAGTACAACAGATAAGTTATGGCCCCTCGAACCAGACACGTGCCTATCCGGGATATATTGTGAATGGATACAAATTTCATACAAGGGATTATGGGCGAAATAAGTCTACGATGAACAGCGGCGTATGTGTGAAGGGAAATTTATACAATGAAATGGAATTGGACTACTATGGTATTATTGAAGAAGTTTAGAACTTCAGTATTTGGGACAAGACAATCATGTATATATATTTAAGTGTCAATGGTTTGATCCTAATTCTGTTCTACATGACACAAATTATGGGATTGTCAATGTCAAGCATAGGTTTAAACTTAAGACCTATGTGTTGATATGTTATTCCTCCTCGAGTTAAATAATATTGAAGAGATAAAAAACAGGAGGAAAGATGAAGCTGTTGACCGTGATCGCCACCCGGTGAAAGCGCCGGGACTCGGAAGCTACGGGAGAATGCGGGTCCGTTCCTCCACTCCTCCTGGCCGGCCAGAAGGTGCGGGCCTCGTGCTTTTGGTTGCTGACCTGAAAGCAAACGGTGAAACACACAGATAAACGGAAATTAGCTAAATGATAGTGTAGTAGGTGTACTAATTGAAATAAAGCAAAGGAAGAACATGGCCCGGCGATACCTGGAGGTTTTGAAACCCCGTTTAGGGCGCCAGAAACAGTAGGAAAGATAATAAATGCCAACGAAATGATGTATGTGATGTGTGATGCAGTGGAGAAAAGACGTGTGTGTGGTGAGCAAACAGAGAAGGACTAGAAACACAAAAACATGAAGCGTGAAGTTCCCTGCACCGGGGGCCTGGGAGGGATGTAGAAGGCCCCCACTCCCTGACGAACGGGCGGATGCTGTGCGAGATTTGGCGATGGAATTCGACAGCACTTCGTGATGGTCCCCCCCTTTCCTCTGGAGTTCGACAGCACTTCGTGATGGTCCCCCCCTTTTCTGTCAGAACCCGTGAGCTATATATATAGAGCCCAGGGCTTCGAGCTTAATCAGGGGTTAAGGGGAATGACGGTCGGTCAAAGGCCGGTAAATGAGAGCATCGTGTCAATATTGCCAACGACATTCTCCTCTTAATCCGCCTGGAATCACGGGGGTCTAATCTGGGTGGCCTTAACAATGACGGTCTTACTAAGGCCGCCAAACATGTATGACGGTCTGGGAGGAGCCGTTCAATATACATGACGGTCCTGGAAAAACCGTTATACGTAAAGAGGAGTCAACGCCCAGACAAACAACTTTTCGTGAAGCACGTGGCTATGACCGACTGTCGGGCCTCTGAACCCTTTTCTTGTCGGCAAACAATGACGGCCCAGGGACGACCGCTATATTGACTATAACGGTTGGAATTAAGCCGCTATACAAAGCGTATCACGAGATACAAATAACTCGGGGCAGCGGAACACAACGGCCTAGTGGGGACCGTTCTATTGAGAAAAACGGTTTATAACAGACCGTTAAATCCAATGAGAGGGAGGGAGGCCTTCTTTGCTGGGAAGAGCCCAAAATACTGTCAGAGGAATAATCTTTCATGTGATTGACTGTTCGGGACATCAATAACTGAGACGCAGGAACTGATTCGATTCATCGGTAAAAAACGGGTGTCAACAGATGCCCCTCCTTAACGTCCGCCTTGCAAGGGAACGAGCGGAGGTGTAGGGGAGGCGTCATGGAACATGGAGTTGTAGCGGAAATGAAGTGGAGTGGACTGCAAAAGCGGGCGTTAAGGCAATACGACACCCGTTTCATACCAATAAGCCATAGAAATCTTCCGGCAACCTTCGAACCAATTTGCAAGGTACTGTGGGACTGAGTGTTAAACCTGAATCTGGAGGAACTAAGGTAAAAGAGCAAGGAGCGGCCTCGTCGGCGGACAAGCTGTGGTCCTAAATGAGGCGATATAGAAGCTGGTAACAGCGAAATTAAAAGGATTTTAAAACTCCAGACGAGGGAAACACTTAATTCATCAGAACCGAACAATTAGGTCCAAAGAAATACCTTCTAATTTTGGAGTGGAATTATTCCTTCGGTGGGACATGGAACACAGAAAACAGTCAATCATACGCAAGATCATTTCTCAGGCAGACCGTAGGTCGTGAATGCTCAAAAGGTGCTTGTGATGCATGCTGGGCTAAAAGAAAGAAACATGTAAAATCGAATGCAAACAAAGGATAAAAATATAAAATACTCGAGAATATTATTGCAGAACTGAATGAGTCAGGGTCAGGACACTTCTTGCAACCACGGCGTGCAAGAGAGAACCGTCGTCCCCTGACTTCTTCCAACTTAGCGGCCTTTCCGAAGATTAGACACGCATACCTAGATCATCATGTGTTTTTGTTGACGGGGAACGTCAGATCCTGGAACGCGTGAAGAATCGACTGGTTCTCGAGATAGATGTTTATTACCATATAGTAATGCAATAAGAGTTTTGAGGGATTGAGGGCCGTACCTGACTTACCTGTGCAGGCGTAACGGCGGGACATTGATGTTGTTTAGCTTTAACTGCAATCAAAACTCATTGGCACATGAATTTCACAATAATGATACATTCAACAGTTCAACGGCTCAGAGGTGACCGTTCTTAAATTGGACGGCTCATGGTAAACCGCCATATGGATATTTAACGGTCATATGAAGGCCGTTCAATGCTAGGTAACCGTTTACAGAATAACGGCCCTCAGGTAGCCGTTCTTATGGTATGGCGGTCTATCGCTAGACCGCCATTCTCAACGTCGTTTTAAAAATATAAACCCCTTCCCCTTCCCTCCTCCTACCGTAACGGCAGGAAGAGAGGAGGAGAAGAGGAACGGCGCCCCTTACTCTCATTCTCTCTCTCTTTCTCTCTCTCTCTCTCTCACGATGGTGACCGGCGGTGGTAACGGCGGCGAGCGGCTGTTAGACGTGACGGATTCCTCGCCAGAGACGACGGGAGCGGCGGCCGAGGAGACGACGGGAGCGGCGGCAGAGGCGACCTCGGCCGGAGAGGACTTCTCCGTCGACGACCTCGCCCTCATGCTCGTTGGAGG
>JAHNEJ010002728.1:0-41081 GCA_022559845.1 Amorphophallus konjac | reverse complement strand
CAAACTTCTGAAGCCGACAGGTATAGTTAGACGTCCATGGGCCAACCTATGGCATTCCAGCATTGCTCCGAGGGCAGCCAATTTTTTTTGGAAACTTGTCCACCGTGCAGTGCCTGTTGATAGTAGGGTGGCAGAGTGCGGTATCCCTATGGTATCAAGATGCAGTTGCTGCTTTTCTCCAGCTATAGAGGACCTTAATCACCTATTTATAAAAGGTGACTTCGCAGCAGAATTATGGGCCTGGGTCACTCCACTGATCAGTGCAAAGATTCACCTGAGTGAACATATTACCATCCGGTGCTGGAACATACTGGCAGGCACCAGTCTAAGCTCGGCTTCCAGCTTTGTTGGAATGTATGCAGTCATTCTTATGCTTTGGGAGATATGCAAAAACAGATGTGCAGTCAGATATGATAATATAAGTCCAAGTGTTAGTGGCATTAAGAGGAATATCAGTGCTGCAATTTCCTATGCCCTTGATAAGCTTACTTTCTCAGCGGTTCTCTCAACAGAGCAAAAGAACAATCTAGCCCAATTCCATTTCTTTCCAAGGGTCATTCAAAAATGGCCGATTGTTGTGCAGTGTAGACTTTCATCTTCCCAGCTTACTTTACATGTTGATGGGGCTTCCAAGGGCAATCCTGGAATGAGTGGAGGAGGAGGTTGTATCCGAGACTCTGCTGATAATTTGTTAGTCAGCTTTGCTTTCCACTATGGCTACGGATGCAGTCTCCTAGCAGAGGCAAGGGCCCTTCATGATGGTTTGTCCATTGTATTGAATGGTGGTCTTCAGGTGGCTGTAGTATACACTGACTGTGCGTTGTTAGCCGAAGCAATCCGAAAAGGTGTGGCTCCTAGCTGGAAAATTCTTCCATGGTGGAAGGAAATCTTGGCCTTAATTACTAAATGTGGATGCTCGGTGTAGCATGTTTTTAGGGAGGGTAACCAAGTGACTGATGCCTTGGCCTCTCATGCCTGTGCCAATCACAATAACACTATTTTTACTAGAGTCAGTGATCTTCCTCGGCTGGCCAGGGGTGCGTTGAGAGTGGATAAAGTTGGTCTGCCAACTATTCGCAATTGTAATTAGCTTTCTTGGTTATTGTAGTCTTTACTTTTTTCAATATTGGTTGTAGGTAAAGACAGGGGTATGCCCCGCAGAATTTGTATTCTTTAAAAAAATCAATAAAATTTCATGGCCACAGTGTCAGCCTGGGGAAGTGAGAACATTCTCCCCTTCTGAGAGTGGATGCACTTGACTAGGCTTTGACTCTGTTGGTCGGTGCTTACCTTCCTCCCTACTCATATGATACTTCCTCTTCTGCTCTTCCACCAGCCCCCCCGACAAGACCGGAAGAGCATCTTTCTCATCGGATAGATCCTCCTCCTCTGTCGCCTGCACTCCGGACCCTTGGATAGGATCCCCTGGGCCAAGCCTGATGACCGACATAGCTTCCGCTATCTCCCAGTGCCATGCGTCCGTAGATAGACCTTCCAGAGGGACCCCCGAGAATGTTGAGGTCGGTCGGCAATCGACATAGTGGTTGCAAACACCCGCGCATCTTGGAGCAAGGATGGCAGTACCAGTTTCGATTTCGGTTTCAGCCAGGACCGAAACCGAAACGTACCGGTTTCGGTTTCGGTTTCGGCCGAAACCGATTCAAAACATTCAAAAAGGCAAAAATTACAGTGACCACGACCGGTTTCGGACCGAAACCATTAAAAATATATTTTTTAGTTTCGGACCTACTACAGTGACCAGGTCCGAAACGGTTTCGGCCGATACTACTATCCCTGTCTTGGAGAGCCCTACCAGAGGGCCCAGTTGAGGCAGAGATGACGACCACCCCCGAGCCTCCTCTTCCCTCATCGGTGAGTCGTCCACCACTTCCTTGCCTTTCCCAACGATGGCAATAGATAACCTGCCCTGATCCCCTTACCTAGGCCGGACAGAAGAGCACCCCCCCAACTGCTGACGACGACCGGTCGACGACGAGGGGTAGCCGATCACCAGCGGCTGCCCCACCACCAATGGGCACCGCTGTGGGCCTACGACTGAGGCCACAGAACTACAGGTGGTATCGGGCGGGGTAGACAATCCATATTGGGTACAGGCAAACCGTTAGCGTTCGGATACACGGGTAAGTCACGAGTCTCCATACCCAACTGAAACCCGACTCCGCTGAAGAGAGCCCATGCCCAGCCAGACCCGGTTGGGAGCAACAGCACGACTGATTCAAAATTCAAAATTCAATTGACAGCCAAACCCAAGCTAGTCCGTACGTCTTCTTCCTCTCGTCGTCTGCCCTGTAGCCCCGCCTAAGACGTGGACGCGACCGGATCCTCCTCTAGCACCCACAGCCTGACCACAACCGTGACGCCATCGAGGAAGACGGAAAGAACCGTCGGGATGGCCGAGGGGCTGACCACCTGGACCGAGGCGACCACAGACGTACAAGAGCTCACTGGAGTGAAACCCAAGTGATGGGAATCAACACTGGGCACTAACATTTTATTTTTTAGCATTTGTATCCTTGTGTTTGCATTTATATCTTTGGGTTAATTGGTTTGCAATTGTAAGGCATTATAAGCCAATTTGTTAGTCTTTAGGAATCTTTGGGTTTCTATGTAAAATGCCAGTAGGTCCAGCAAGACCCCCACCCTCTTTCCCATTGGTCCACCTAGGATCATGGGCCATGTGAGGCTGGTTCAAAGTCCAAGGTTGGACTTGGACCAAGGGGACAAGATGGAAGAAAATTCATAGTTGAATACCCCATTTTCAAAGGGGCGCCCCCCCTTTATGGTATTTAATTCTTGTTGTATTTTTTTTATTTTGGTCATTTGACCACATGGGGGAAGAAAATGCTATCCCTTATTTGCCCCTCCCAAACCCTAGATCTAGGGATAGTTTAGGTCTTTTGTACATTTCTATATAATCCATGTATTTTTCATTTTGTGAGAATTAATGTGAAGAAAAATCAAGAAGTGTTCTTGGAGCCTTGGGCGCCCCCTCTCTCCCTCTCTCCCCCTTGCAGTTGGACTGCTGTAAATTCTATGGTGTGAAGCCATAAACTTGGTGGATTCCAAATTCTATCACCTCTACTGGATGTGATTTCCAGCCACCGCCGCCGCCGCCTCCGTTCGTGCTGCCGTTGAGCCGCCACAACCATTTCTTTACCCTGTTGTCCAGGATTCCAAGATCTAGGACAGAAGCTGAAAGAAAAGGTTGGTACGCCAAATCCATTTATCTGATGATCTTGAAATTTTGAGAGATCATCCCCCTCCTTGTTAGCCATTCCCAATTTAAATTTCGTGTCAATCCGTCACCATTTAATATTTTTTCCAGTATTTTAGATCCACCCCTGACAGTCTGCCAATCAGCAGATCTGCGGGATAGTGTCGTGTTGTTGTATTTTTCCCGCCCCCTTAGCCATCTCCAAAAATTCCCAAAAAAATCATACGTGTTCCTCACATCCCCCTCTTCAACCCATAATTTTCTCAGAGTCTAGATCCAACGTTTCTAGGTCGGTCAAAATTCAATCTCAGGCAGATCATGTTCTGTCCTGATTGTCTGTAATCCGAGTCAGTAAAAAAATCTTGGGAACAGTCGTTTTCATTTTCAATCCATTCACTGGATGGATCTGAAAATAATATATGTTGTAGTCCTTCGAGTCTAGTTTCCAACGGTACCAATTTCGCCTCAATCTGACACCGGATCTGGGCGCAACAATTCTTTTCGTGGAGGCGCGGATTTCTGATCCGAGAACAGGCCAGCAAAGTAGTCACCGGGTAATTCCAGCACAAATACGCCGAGATAACTTCGGCGTCCGCCGCTCCCGGAGATCGATCGGCATCCCCCCTGCAGCGTCCCAGCCAGCCGCCGCAGCAAGGAGACGCCCGGGCACCGCCGTCCCAGCAACCGGACCCGCCTGCTATCCCGCGGGCCCCGCAAAACCGAGCCGGACCAGCAGCCCGTCTCCGGCCCGAGAGCGTTCCAAATTGCTGCCCGTGAACCCAAGCTTGGTATTCTCGGGTTATTGTTGTCACCCTTTACCTCCCTGCGTGAACTGGGCCATAAAACCTTTGCTGTAATTGGGTTACACCATTGTACCGGGAATACGAGTTTCGGCCGGGGTCGTCTTCCCCACGCCCGAAGCGTGGATTTACGTTTTCGCTCCTTCGTTGATGCATTTGCTTATCTCATATATTTTTGAATGCCGTTGCATGAGCGATTGTAGGATATTAACTCGTTCAAATTTCAACGCCGCTGCGAGCGAGTGAGTGGAACCCGTCCCGTGACTCGATCCGAGCACGCGGAAAAGCCAATACCCGAGACTCATTGCCGGTTCCTCAACCGCGCAGATCCACGCGTTTCCCTCGCTTAGGGACGTCCGCGAGCTAGAGTCCCAGGTTCGCGTCCCGTCCCGCATCACCAAACTACCGGCCTCAACACGACCAAACCCCGGGCCAGGAAAGCGATTCCCTCGTCATCGCAGAGATGGATCAGAACCCTCTCAAAAACACACAAAACCTTCTCACCGGCGGGTTTGGGAATGTGCCCCTGCCCTCCGACCACCGATGGAGGTGAAGCAGGGCTCCATGAGCGACCAGGGACCCCACATCCACCATCCTCACCACAACGTCCTCCAACTTCCCCACCGCCAGGAAGGTGAAGTACGTAACCCTCACGACCTTCCAGCCGCCACCTGAAGCCTCCACCAACTGCTTCTGGGCATCCTCTGCCGCCACCGAACCTTTGAGTAGAGAGAAGCAGAGACACCTCTGCAGCGAGTCACACCTGCCTTGAAGGAGCTCTGCAAAAAGCTCGCCAGCGTCGAGCCATCTCTTGCTAACATGCCTGCTCACCAACGGGAAGCTCCTAACGGCATCAGCAAACGACCTACAGCACCCAGACCTGCCTACTTACCCATACACTCCCTAACCCTTCTCTCTGCAGAACCGCTTAATGTGGCCTCTGCAGCCACAGTTGAAGCAAGTGGGAGCAGTGCCAACGGCTTGTCCCCCCTGGCGACAAGCTCCCCCGCCTGAGCCAAGCTCCGACAAGCGACGGCGGACCCTGGTCCCAGGACCCAGCCCCCCCTCCCGAAACCCAGAGCTTCTCTCTCTAGAAAAGGCTAGAGAGAGAATCTAGAAGTTCCCACGCCACAATGAGCAAATTACTAGAATTCCTCCTCACCTTAAAAAGGGCTAGAAGAGAAATCATTATTCCCTCCTGCAGAAAGACCAGCAATGTGCCATGTCAGACACTATCGATCCACCCTTTGGGAGGCATCCAACATCACTAGCATGACAAGTTTTTGTTGGTAAGATGACACATTTTGCATGGATTCCCTTCAAGTTGTCTAAATGAATCCAACCAATGTGAATACCAAATGCCAGCTTGGTGGGGCCATCTTAGGGTTGGCCGACTCACCGGAATGGACCAACTCTGTTCTGTCCTGGTACGGTATGGATCGGTCGACTGGGACCAACTCAGGCCGAGTCGCCCAGTGAAGTCTTTAATGACGTGGGCCGACTCAAACTGACTCAAGCAATCTAGAACAACCCGGGTTTTCCCAAATATGGTACGAGTCGGCCAACCCTGGGCCATCTAACTTCCCAAATCCCTTCTCATGACTCTACATACAGGGCTGCCAATGAGCTGGGCTTGTGCTGTGCCTGATACCCATTGGCAAACCCAACCCAAGCCCCGCCCAGCCTGAAAACCTTTTTTTATCAGGCAAAGGCCAAGCCCAATATGATTCAAAAGCCTGTAGCCCTAGGCCCCATCCATGGTACTAAAAATAGGTTGAATTGTTTTCTGGGAGTAAATGGCAAGATTCAGCTGGTTTTTTACCACAACTGGTCTTCGAATCAGAACCAGAACCAGCCACGACTGATCTGGTTCCAAAATCCAGTTTTCAATTCCTTGGCCAATTGGGCACATCAAAACCCTTTTTGTTTTCTGGTTTCTCAGCACACAGAGGCACCAGAAGCAGTGGAGAAGAAGATATCCAGGGGATGCTCATGCTGGCCAGCGCCCCGGAATCAGGGCCAAGCATTGACCCAGGCCTACACGTGCACCTGGACCCTGGCTGCCAAGCCTGTGTGCATGCGCCTGGGCCAGTGCTTGGTGGAGAACCTGGGCAACAGAAGGGACCTTCTGGGACCACCTATACGGGCAGTCCCTGCGGTCTATAAGATGATTCCCCAACTCCTTTCCTAAATTTACCCAAAAAACCTGTAGTAACCACTAAATGCAGCCAAAACCAGACAGTACCATATGGATTCAGTCCCACAGCTAAACACAGAGCCAAGTGGCAAATCATTGGAAACACTGTTGACCATTTTCTAATTCAGCTTTGATAATTCATGATGAAGTAATATGCAGCTGTTTCGAAGTTAGCAACAAGACTGATGAGAATTTTTTAATAAACGTTTTTGCTGCCAATTTTTTCAGGAATTTATCATTCCCACACTCCAAATCAGATCTTTGATTCCCTCGTGATATCTCTTCCCTTTCCCAAAACACGACTTACTTCCCTCAAACACTTAGATACGAAATTGAAGACGGCTAAAAATAAATGTCCCAACCAAAGGCAAAGTTGAACTGTTGAAGTAAAAAACATGAGATGCCTAGAGAACAGTTGAAAAGAAATACAATAAGCTAATTTTATCCCAACAAAACAAAAGGTGCAGAAAACCAAAAACTACAAATGAAGAAGTCGCCTGAATGGAACAAGAAAACTTGGAAAACGTGTACTCACATCTTTCTTGTCCTGAGGTAGCAAAAAGGGGTCTCTAACACTCA
This sequence comes from Amorphophallus konjac, assembly GCA_022559845.1. NCBI lineage: Eukaryota > Viridiplantae > Streptophyta > Magnoliopsida > Alismatales > Araceae > Amorphophallus > Amorphophallus konjac. The sequence continues at coordinate 34,270 of JAHNEJ010002728.1, read as the reverse complement.
AACCGGATACTACTGTAAGAATCGGATCAATACAGCGGAAGACAGATCCCATCATAAGCATCTTCCCCAGCTTTGGATCAACAGGGAGCATTGAAAGGTACTTCCCTGGTTCAGAAGAAAAGAAATTATTTAAAAAGACAACAAAAGAACAGTTATCGGCATAGCAGGAAAACCAATTATTGCTTAAGTACTGTGCTTGATGCCAAACTCACACTCACAAGACAAGTGGTAACTCAATTTACCTAGATTAGTCAAGTTCTCTTTCTCATCTAATGCCCCTATCATCTTCAAAAACTCCACTGCGTTTTGGACCTGCATATGTTGAACTTATCATCATTGTGAAACAAAGTTTTTGAATGTGTATCGGGGGGCAGAAAGGGAAACTAAGCTTAGAAATGTGAAAGAAAAAAAGATCAATTAGTCGGTATAAAAGTCAGTAAAGACGACAAAGAAATGATTGGAAAAATTTTAGCTTTTCTGCTCTGACTATGTACTAGAGACAAATCAAAGCAGCTTTTACTCGTGCTTCTCTGATATTTGCAAGCAATAACGACAGCAATCTAGGAAGCCCCCGTGTGAAATGCAAAGGAAGATATGATAGTGAAAACACTTGTAGCCAAGCATCCAAGATATAGACTATGTCCAGTCTAGTGATAGTATGTTAATAAGAAGTAACACGGATTTAATGATCCTTTTTTGCTTCTCCTTTTTCTCTATTATTTTCTGAAACTATTTCACAGCAGAGAATTCAGCAAATGAAATAGATGGCATAGTTCAGAGAACAAACAGTTAGGGGTTCTGGAGGTTGCAGAGCAGCTGACAAGAAATCTCCTATAGTTCCAAGTTGCAAACTCTTTATTTGCAAGCAAAGAGAATTCAAAGGAGTCCTCAGAAGTTCAGGAAGCTGATATTCTGCAAAAGCATCATATACACATCTTGGATAGAGGTGATAGCACTCTCCAGGTTGCACACGACCGGCTCTTCCTCTTCTCTGCAGATTACATGGCAACATAACCATTCAACAAATTTGGCAACAATAGGGCAACAGTGGACAGATTAAAAGGCAAAAGCAAGAATAATTCAGTTCAGAAAAAAAGAAAATTGTCATCATAAGCATGCACTTAATTGTTCTATGCTTTTTTGGGAAGGTGGATGTTTCACACGCAGGAAAAAGATTTTGGGGTGGAGGAGGATGTTCATCAATTGAACATAAATGCACATTTATAGATATTTAAATAGCATGTGCACTATTAATTCCACGGATTTGGTTTATCAGACAATTAGGATTCGAGTACTAGACGTTTCTCCACCGACCATAGTCAGTGTTTATTTACATCGACATAAAGCCTGAATACCCTTGATAAACTGCCAAAGAAGTCATCAACCTCCACCATATCAGCCACGATACGGATGGCACATTTACAATTGCAGCAACGGACATCCATAAGGGGATGAGGGGATTTACACAATTACAAAAGAAAACTCAGGGCATTTTTGTAAACCCTGGGTATTTTTACAAAATGCAAAGTACTTTTTTTGGTCCGTACTCCGTACAGGACTTTACAAGATTTTTCGACAAGTTGCAGACCTTCATAGGGTACTTCTGCCGAAGTGTGGGACACATCTCCAATTTTCAAAAGTTGTAAGGATGTTTCCGCAATTACATAACTTTACAAGGACTTTCTTGCAAACTCAAGGATATTTTCATAATTTCTGATTAAATCAGAAAATTACATAGATTTTCCCCGTAAAATTACATAGAAATTACATAGATGGAGGCTGCATTGCCCAAACGCCGTTACAAGGGCGCTTTTGTAACATACCCTCGCTTAAGGCACGAGATGGTCAAAAGAAGAAACCTCCAAGCGATCCAAGAGTTGCTCCCGTGCTTCCCGTGCTTGTATTCCTATCTTGTTGTTCTTCTTCTTTTTTCCTCTTCTTTTTTCAGGACCCACTTGGGGGTATTTATAGGGTTGGGATTGGAAAGGGGGCTACCCCGGACCGGGCGTAAGTCCTTGGAGGCCCACCAAGACCAGGTGGGGGCAATTTGAGGCCCACCTGGACGGGGTGGGGGCCATTCCCTTTTCGGGCTCCACCCAGGCCAGGGTGGCCGGACACGGCTGGGAGAGCCCCCCCCCCCCCATTTTTATTTTTTGGTGTTTTTCTTGTGCTTTGGCCAGATGGAGGAGAGAACGACACTTCGAGGTGCTTTGTGCTTCGTCTTCTTGACTTCTTCCACACCGCTTCTTGCCGGGGAGGGCTCCGCGCTTCGGGGATTGCTTCCGCTCCTAGTTTGACCACTCCGTAAATGCGGTGGGACATCACTTTAATTGCTTGCTTGCTGAGAACTTGTATTTTTGTATGCCGTAAATACGACAAGGGTTTCCAGAACTCGTATTGGACCCATTCTCTTGACAGCTTCGGCTTCGTGTCATCTTTTAGCCTCCAGGGGACTGATTTACTTTTTATCTTGTCTCGATTGGTTTGAGATCACGGGTCCAACAGTGGACTTAATTGTTCCATACTTTCATTAATGTATGTAGGACATGTCTACTTGTATGGCACCATACTGCCAGACCATTTTCACAGTCAAAATTATAATCCATCTAGCTAATAGTTTTACACTAGTAAGAAGCAATACTTTATATCATCTTAAGAAAAATGCAATACTTTATAAGATCTCTCATGAATTCGTACAATTCATGATACTTGACATGCTGACAAAGGTAGCAGATCTTTTCATTTTTCTTCATTGAAGGGGGTAGTATCAAGACTTTATTAAATACAAAAAGAAAGGCCCTTTATACAAAAGAAGCATCTACACGAAGATGGTGTGATACACTGCACACCAAACATCCCAAATTGAAAGATGTAGTTTCCACCTAACATAGGATTCTTGCTCACTCTCAGAACCTGCCACAAGTGGAAGAGAATATCCTCTTCATGGTCCAGCCTTCTCTTCTAACAATTTATTTCAATATCATTCTGTTTTTTGATTAGCCCTTTTAAACTTCTGATGTGGGACAGAAATGACAGAGTTGTTGTGGGCCGTACTGGGCGTCTCCCGATGCTGACAGGCCTGCTATTATGCCAGACTGAGGCTGTCATCTGACGTGAGAAGGCCCATTAGGCCGCTGCTGCCTCGGCTCTATGTGTGCGTGGAGGATACTGGGGTTGAGGGACAGGCTGGTCCGGGTGACACGGAATAGAAAGAAGCGGAAGAAAAGGTGGGAGGTGACTGGACCTCACAATAACTAAGCGGGAGGTGTGAAAGCATTAAATGCTGGTGAATAAAATAATAGAGTTGAAGTGAAGAGATGGGTCACGGTTCTGGCTCTAAGGAGGGGAAACGAGAAGTGCGGTCAGTGGAGTTGGTTGTGGGTTGTAGATGAGGCAGGGTGGGGTGGTCTGGCAGCAGGAGCCTGGGCGCTGGGAAGAGGGCTCGACGGCGGATGGCTCGGCTGCAACAGGGAAGAGGAGGGGCCGCAGTGGCAGTGGGCCACGCGGAGTAGAGGACCGTGGCGGCCAGGCGAGACCAGGGAAGGCAGTTTCGGCCAAAACCGAAACGAAACGATACCAAAGGCCCGGTTTCGGCCGAAACCAAATGTACCCTTTTAGCAAAAAAAATATTATTTAATTAGTTTCGGATCGAAACCGAAACCGGTTTCAGACCCGGCGGAAACCAGTACCGAAACCGGTACTGCCATGGGCGAGACCAGGCAGGAAAGCACAAGTCGCGGCAGGGCGATCGGCGGGGCTGGTGGACCAGTGCAGTTCAGGAGTGAGGAGTGGCGCAGCGGGCATCCGGAGTGGCGGTGGTGGCTGGCTATGGTGGTGCGGCGGTCAAGGAAGGTCACGGCAGTTTGGATTGCAGCAGGCAAAACAGAAATGAAGAAGAAGAAGGCACAGAGGAAGATGGAGAGGGCGATGGAGTACGGGGGTGGGTGAAGCAGAAGGTAGGGTCGGGGAAGAGGGGACTGGGGGGGTGTACAGAGGTGGGGGTGTACGCTTCACGCCCTCCCTTTCACAAGGACCACACTCAGAGCTCTCCCTCGCGGAGACAGTTAAAGTTTGCTCAGAACATTTTCTTCATTCTTCATTGATTCAAAAAGAGGATTACAAGACTTTTTATAGTGGTTAGACTTAGCCCTAACCCTAACTTGACCTCCTTGGACCAAAATACCCCTCACTCAAGAAAATAATGTGAAAATCGCACCAGAAATACAGATAAATAAAAGGACACAACATTAGCTCCAAATGAGCCCAATAAAACTATGGAAATCAGAAATTTAATTCTACCCACTTGCGACTACTAGACTAGACTCAAATAAAGATAAAATACATAATAAAAATAAAAATGACACTATTATGATTCCGATCATCATCCATGTAAAATGATGTCACCGTGTGAAACGCCAATCGAGTCTATAATCCGACGTCACGAATCTCGCTCCGTGTCAACTTCCATTCTTATTATAATTATGAGGAGAGAGAAACAATAGATCCTTCAGAGGAGAAGCTTCAGCAGAGGATCGAGTGGTTGTTTTTATTTGTGGGAGAGTGAGAGAGTGGGCGGAGCAACTGTATAATGTGGATTCCCACAACTCTTCCATTTTTTGGCTTTTGGGGTGTTAGTGTTGACCACTCCATATTGGTGTGGAAGGCCTCTCTTGCATAGGGATTTTTGTGAACACAATGTCTACACTTGTATATCCCATCTTTTCTTTTAATATAATAGTGGTAATACCCACTTTTCAGGAAAAAAAAACTGAAATACAACATAAGCTACCAGATCCCACTTGCCAAAAGCATAGAAAATGATTGGCAATCAGATTTTTGTTTGCACACCACACCTACATACAAGGCACCGACCTAATTCATGTAAAGAAATTGCTCTACAACACAAACAAAATAAATAAATTCAATGTACCAAATATTTGAAACCTAAATGATGCTGCATCTTTAGGGAAAGATAACAAAGCAAAAACATGTAGAATGGACCATCAAGTATGCAGCAGAAAATATCTTACTTGGCGTGCAGAAGCTCGTGATATCCATGATGGTAGCAAACATGGTGTATTGTTCAATGCATCATATGTGGTCTCCTTAGCTTTACCACAATCAACCACAAAAACAATGTCATTAATTGTGATGCTTGCCTCAGCCATGTTTGTGGCAAGAACAATTTTGCGTACATTAAGTGGTGGCTTATCAAATATAAGTTTCTGCAAATATAATCAAAATTATATATAAGCAATCAGCACAAAAGCAATGCATAAGTTATCTAAGGCATACAAACTAGGTAGTGGGATATCACAAACAGAGATGATTGCCTCTGCATCTCAATATCAACATAGAATGATCTTTTGTATATTAGCAACCATAAAAACAGTGCATATGCTGGAATTCAGAAAGTAATCAATAGGGACGCATTGCAGACAAGTATAGGAAATGCATTACTCAAAGGATGTTCCTTGTGCAAATGACTTGCGTCCTCCTCATTCAATATTTCTTTTTGTGGGTTAGCATCATTAGCTCAAAGCTTCCAATAGACTGGATAAACCAGTAGAGTGATAGGATTGCATTCATTCCAAGAATGTGAATAATCATTCTGGTGGGGACACCAGTCCCAGTCCGAGGTTTAATCTGACAAGGGTGTACAGGTGCAATTGAGACCCAAAGCCGACCACACTTTGGCTAGGGAAGGATCTCCAGTATCATTAGGGGATTGTGTCTTTTTGTTTTCCTAAGTGGTGTCTTTCTTTATTAGTATTATTGTGGCAGCCCACCCTCTCCTAACCTCTTGGAGTCCCAAGGGTGGCTGTGTCGTTCGTATGGTCCCTAGGTTGGCACCTTGAACCTTGAGTCTTTCTTTGTCCTATTTATATCAGTTGTACTTCCCATTTGGGGACATGACGCTGAGAAATAGAAGTCCATTTTGAAAATTGTCTTGAGAAGCTCCGAGAGGGAGAGGGTGAGAGACCCACTGCAAACCCCATTTCCCCCTTCTCCCTTCTTCCTTTTCCCCTTGTCATACTGCCACCTCCTCCACTTTTCCCTTCTTCTCAGCCCAGCTATACCACCTTCCCTTTCCTTCTTCTCCTCTTTCCCTGCCGGCCATATGACCCTTCCCCCACCTTCCTTTTCTTCTTCCTTTCCTCCCATCCCGAGCCCCTCCACTTGCTTCACCCACTCCCCCTCCCATCTTTCCCCTCTAACTTAGCCGCAACCCCACCTCACTCCTTCCCCACCACTTCTTCCCCTTGTCGCTACAGCTGCAGCGCCACCAACCCTGACATGACAACACCGCCCATGCCACCACCCCGCAGCAGAGCACCATCGTGAGCCTGCAGTGGCCTGGTGCCCACTGGATATCGCCAGACAACTGCCACAGCTGCTCACCTCTGCATCCTCTCCATCCCCTTCCTCCCTCCTCCCATCTCCCTCTTCATGCCTGCAGGGGGGCTTGCCATGAAACCCGCAGCAACCTGCTGCCCACCAGGTCACACTAGCCAAGCTGCCGGTTCTCATTTGCCACCCAATTGCCAGACCCGTGCTGCCGTGAAGTCTGCAGACGCCATACCACCTCCATGTCCTGGCCAGCCTGCTGCCTCCCTGAGCAGCCATCACCGCGGCCCCGTACACGAGCGTTTCCACTTTGCAACCACCCTGCTGTTCCTGCACTGTGGAAACAGCCGTGCAGCGCAACGCCGACGACGACGCCCCACTGGCCCTGCACCGCACCACCCTCCCTGCATAGCCCCAGTATGAGCACCCTCTGGACTGTCGCCGTGACCGCCAGCTTGGCCCCACCAACGTCCATAGCAACCTCGCCCCCGCAGCCGCACAGCACTGCCACTGCCAGTACCCCACGACTTATGGCACAACCTCCATGATTGTATTTTATTTGTGTATATCGCTGCCTGACCCTTCTGTTTTATATTCCCATCTTCCTCTATCCCCTTTTGCAGTTCCCTACCCCATGGGCTCCTTCCCCTCCCTGGAATCCCTTTAGTCATATTAATACCCTCCCCACTGATGACGACTCTCACCATCGCGGGCATAGCGCCTGCTGCCATTTCCACCTCAACGTCGTTGCTAGTCGTCTAATATGCACACCTGAAGCACGTCAAGCGGATGTGCCTTGTGGGCCTAATTTAATTGCAGGTTGAGTGAGAACCCATCTCCACGCCCTAATTTAGTGGTAGTCGATCCCCCTCACTTCTACTAAGAGGGACTTGCGACCCTATTATTGCCTAATCATCGTTACAGTCTCAGAAAGGTTCAGGGAATCTAAGGAATTGTTTGTTAAAAGATTCTGCGCCAAACTTGATGCATGGTTGATACCTTGTCCATATAGGTCCCTAGGATCCAATGGGTCCATCCCTCTTCACATCCAACACAAGATGGGAACTAACATTGATTATGCAATGTGCTTGATATCTATGTCTGTCTTTGGACAAAACAATGGCCAAGTTTCATTTGAACAAGTTCTAGAATCTCCTTCTTAGAGAAATAGATGAGACAAATATGTTGAAAAATATTTGACTGGATTCCACGGTGATAACAGCTTAACTAACCTGTTCAGCGGTAGCCATCGAACCATGGCATGTAAGCAAGAGAACCCTGTTCGGGTCTCCTAAGAGAGGGTGAGCCTTCAGCTGATCTTTCAAACAGCTAATGTCATCCCAACCTGTCATAAATACCAGTACAGCACCTTGTCTTTCCTTCCGGCATATGTGACACAAAACAGCCTCAATGAGATTAAATCCTATTGAATCAGGTGTCCAGCAAGACAATGAATCACGCACATTTGGACTATAGTTATCAAAGCTTGACTGTCTAAGAGCATCCTGCATTATACAAGACATTATCGTGAAGATATACCACAGTTAGGCAGCAAAGTTATAATCCATAGCTGGAAGAATGCCACCGTACCTCAACAAGAGCAGTAATCTTATTTTTCCGTTTTCGAGGGGCCAGTTGCTTTTGTGTTTTCCACAGCTTATCTTGGCCATAATCATCAATTTGATTGAACTGTGTCAATTTACATCCAGTTTTCTCTAGCACGTCTTCCAAAAAGTGTGCCCTAACAGGATATGTGAAGCCCTGAAACGAACATCAAAAAGCTAGTAAAGGTTTTCTGAAAGTTGATGGTAGCACAAATTCATTAAAACAAAAGGAAGCAGGTGTGCAAATATGGAGAGAGAAAAAATACGCCCAAGAAAGTTCTTCCATATGCAAAAGACCCTTCCCAAAACACCTATAGAAAGGGCCCCATTGAAAAGAAGAGTATCCCCCAAAAAGTCATTTCATTGACAAAATCACACACTGAAATAATGTTCTTCTTACTAAGACCGAGCAAAATGCCCAAATCATGTGCATTAATTCCACACAAAGCCAAAGCCCATTCTCCAACCCAGGTGCAAATAAAAATCAGTAGCTGGGCATGTGATCAGCTTTTATTAAGAAGAATAAATTGAAAAGGTTGTAAATGTACTAGATAGACAATGACCTCATTTGGAACCAGAAAAATTATCAACAGAAGAACGGACCTAAGACAGAAATGGAACCAATTTCTTGTATATTAAGCAATCTTTTGCATGAAAGAATTATTGCAAGCTTAGTGGGTAAGACAATCCAAAAATAGTCAAAGGTAAAATGTTTCAAGTGTTTAATTTCAAAAAGTATTCACAATCCCATCGATTTGGGGTCTACTTATCCATCTTCGTTTTCCTTAATCCTCTCTAACTTCAACACCATTGTATGCCCTTTAAGAATATAAGTTCTCTACATCATCATTTCTCACTACTTAACACAGTTGTTGAACTCCATAATTTTTGTGGAATGATTTCAGCTAAAAGATAATTAAATCAAATACGGGACAGCATGAAACGATGATGTCGCCCTAAAATTTCTTGATTTAATTCCGAAAACAAATGTTTTCACAATCCCAGGGCGGCATCGAATTATAGCCGTCTAAAGGCATCCCGAGAATTAAATTTACAATTACTGATAAATTCAGAGAAATAAACATTTTTAAAGGCCCATGACGGCAGAAGACATTATAAAATCATCGCCATTCAATCACACAATTTTTTAATTTATTTCAGAAAATATACTAAATCATGCCCTATGGCGGCGTGTGATGATACAAAATCATCATCCTTCAGTCATACAAGTCCCGCGGTCCCGTCGGACGAAGAAATCTCCGAAGTGCCAACGTGTTTTGTACGCCATAATCTTATCAAACACCTCACAGGCAGCATAAAGCCATAAACCCATATACAAAACAAACAAATGACGTCACCTAGAGCCTTGGGAATCATGCCTGACGTCTCTGGAAGTGGTCCCTGTAGTGCAAAAAGCCCGGTGACATGTCGGCATCAAGAAGAGGACAAGAACAGCATTGCGGGCAAGAAAACAACAAAGAAGAATGAGACAAAAGAATATTCAAACCCTTTTATAGGATTTTGGGTCCACAGGGGGAGGGGGGAGCAGCCGCCCCTCCTCTCTCCCTTTTCTCCCTCGATCTGTGTGCCAAGAATCAGCCGCCCTTCTCTCTGTTCTATTCGCAGAAAATAAGGACAAAGAAAGGCATGAAAAGTAATAAAAGAAAAGGTGGGGGAGGGACCCCCAGTTCCTTCTTCTCCCCTGCCAAGGTGGACAGGGAAAAGTTCCCCCCGGTCCCCCCTCTTCTTCTTGCCAAGTGGACCAGAGGAACCTTCCCCAAGGCTCCTCCTCTTCCTCCCACGAATATGTGTGCGGACCCAAAGAGGGATAATTTTATGACATACCCTCACTGTGAGCACAAGCACAACACAAACCCTCCCGAAGGACAGGCCTTCAAAAGCACAAGCACAAGAGTCCTCTACGCTCTGTCTGCGTCTTGTCTATATGTCCCCGAAATGGGGCCGCCACTGGGGTATTTATAGAGCCCCGAAGCAGTTGCCTGCGGTTACACCCTCCATCCGGACCAAAAGGGCCAACTCAGGGATTTATCCGGACCAAACTCCAAGGATAAGGGGTCTATCCGGAGCAAATCACCCTACTCAAAGCTTTAACCGGATCAAAAGCCCATTTGAGGACTTCATCCAGACCAAAGTCCCATTTTGAGGGATAAAGGGGGGTTAAAATACCCATGAAAGAGGTTTTAACCGGGCCAAATCGGCCAAATGGGGGAGTATGGGGGTTAGATCAAGTCCAAACCCCCCATATGGGGGTGGATCCGGTCCAAACCCCTCAAGGGGGGGTTGGATCCGGTCCAAAGGGCCCATGTGAGGGCCTCCACTGGTCAAACTCCCCCTTAGAAGGGTTGATACAGTCCAAACCCCCATGGAGGGGGTTGGATCCGGACCAAACCCCTCATGGGGGCTTGGATCTGGTCCAAAACCCCATGGAGGGGGTTGGATCCGATCCAAAACCGCCCATGGGGGTTGGGATCCCGTCCAAATCCCATGAGGGAGTTAAAGGGCGGCGGCCTCTATATAAATATAGATTTATTATCATTATTTTTTGTGTGTCATTTTTCTCTCCCCCTTTTTTCATCAATTTTTTTGTCTTCAACATTAACTTATTGGGCTTATCTGTCATTTCTTGATTTGTCAAGGCTTACGTGCAATTTTACCCATTTCTGAGTTTCCAGACATGATAGCTATTGGTCATGAAAAAGATACATGGATTTGGATGGTTAGCCATAAGCTGAACTCAAGGGAGCGCACACCGTTTCAGGGAAGGGGCGTGGTCCCGCTCCACCGAGTCGTGCAAAGGGCGTAAACCAGAACAAGAACATTCTTTGATGATTTCTGAACTGACCATGAACTTTGAACAGTTTCTAGACTGAACCGAGGACTTTCATGCAGCTTTCCCACAATTGGGGGCATTTTTGTAATTTTATGATATTGCATATTTTTCTATATTTTTCCAACCATCGGGGATATTTCTGCAATTTTTCCAACATTGAGGATATTTCTAAAAAATTTTGCCAACATGGGTATTTTTACAATTTTTTCGTCACCGGGGATATTTCTGCAATTTTCCACAAGAGTTGTAAAACATTGAACAACTTTCCACAAAATTTTCAAAACCTTGAACATTTCTATAAGGTTCTAACACTTGCAATCATTTTCCTTCAATTTTCTTGAATACATCTTCATTTTATTTTTCCTCTCCCTTTGATTTTTCTTGAATGCATTTTGATTTTCCCTTTTCATGTACGACATAGACATTTTTCTCATTTTCACATTGATTTTCCATATAGAGCACAGGCATTTTGTAACTTCATCATGGCATTAGGTGAAAAGTTTCTTAGGCTCACCACTTCCCAAGGAGGTGACGAGAACTCCCAGGGGGCCCTTTAGGGTGGTGACCATACCCCACTTGGCAGATGGTAGAGCCTCCCGCTGGACTTCTCTTCTCCTCCCGTTCTGCTATTCGTGACTCTTGTTGTTGTTCTTCTTCTTTCCCGGATGGGAGTTCTTGCTGCTGCTCCTTTTTTCTTCCCCTTGGTCTTGTGGTGCTCTATTCTTTTTATAGGTGTTGGCCATAGGACGAGAGGTATAGTACCTTCGGTGGAGACTTGGAAAATGAAGAGGCGGAACCGGAGGGGGTCCCCCTCCAGTTAACTGTTGACGGGAGGCCCCTTCTCCCTCTTCTGTTTTCTTTTTTTTTTTCCTTGCAGCAAACAAGAGAGGACCAGAGGGGGGTCCCCCTCTGGTTACACAGTGACCGGAGGATCCCCCCTCCGGTTCAATGGTGACCGGAGGGGGCTCCCTTCAGTCTGCAGGACCGGAGGGGGCCTCCTCCGGTGTTGTAGAACCGGACAGGGTCCCCCCCTCCGGTACCTCATGACCGGAGGGGGTTCCCCTCCGGTGTTGCCTGGCTAGAGGGGGGGTTCCCCTCCGGTCTCCTTGCTGTTTTAGAGAGAGAGGAGAGAGGCGGAGGGGGTTTTGTTCTGGCTTTTTTTTCCAGCAAATTTCAGAGTTCAACACCCGGGAATTTGTTTGTAATTCATGAAAATTCTGTAAAAATATAAGAAAATCGTGTAAATATCCATAAAAATTATGAAAGTTCATCTGGAACTTATTTTTGATGTAAAAAGTTGTGCACAAGTCCCCGCTTCATACAAAATTGCAAAAAAGACCCTGCAAGTTTATAAAATTGTACAAATGTCCAAAAATTCAGGAAAATCCTGAAAATTCAGAAATTGAACAACAAATGTTCAAGTTTACAGAAATATCCTCCAAATTGGGGAAACCCATGTTTTGTTCAAAAGTTCAGAAAATTGCAATTTTACCCTGGATTTTTTCAAAGTTATATAAATATCCAAGAAAATTATAAGAAAATTCTGAAAATTACAGAAATGGCATAAATATTTTCTAATTATGCCAAAGTTACAGTTTTTGAAAGAAAATTGCAAATAAATCCCGGCTTCAAGAAAAATTACAAATAAACCCCAATGCATGCTCTAGGGCATGGGGGTCCTTTTTTGAACTTAAACCTTCATATCACACTGGATAATGCATGGGTTAAAAATTTTCTTTGACAATTAATCAAAAGTGTTCGAACTTATGCCGATATAAATAAACACCGACTATAGCCGGTGCAGAAATGTCCAACACACGAATCCTAAATCATATGATAAACATAAAACGCAAAAACAATCATGCACATGCTAATCAATTAGCTAAAATATGTGCATATTTATGAAAAAATAGAAAAATCAAAATTAAATTTATTTTTCCGCATGGAACAATGGTTCATTACATAAATCTTTGGACCAGAGACTCATGTCTCAAAATAAGACCATGTCTGTGTGCTCATCTGTAAAGAACCATACTTGAACTCCATCGTAAACATCATGTAGACTTCCCTTCCCCAGCCCAAAACAAAAGGGGTATGTAACTTTTCAGTTGAGGAAAACAAAAAGAGAAAAGGATATTTCTGTAAAGAACCCTTCTCACAAGCTCACTGCCAGCAGAACATCTCATTGCAAGGCTAAAACTCCCAGGGCAAACATGGTACTAGTCCTGCCGATGGAGACATCTGAAAACAGCAGCAGGCTGCCTCCTCTCCCTCTCAAGAAAATCTCCAGCAGCCTTATTAACATGGCCTATGTACTGTCTAGGACCAAGGAGACTCTCATCGAATCTTGTCACTCTCCTCTCTGAACAGCAGAATCAGCAGTCCCCTCATATTGTTAGCGAGATTTTCTTCTTTTACCTTCGTTGACCACATCAAGATGAGACTTCAGGATCTCAATGCCTTTTTATTTTTTTTCCCCAGAGGGACTCATGGCAACTGACTGCAAATGAAGTATTCAATTATACTGTCGATGACAGGGTTGTTTTCTAAAGGCATACTCAGCAAACACAACCCTATTGAAGAACAAAAAGTACACTAGTTTCCAAGTAAATTATGCTGCATTTTGAGCATTAAGAAGCAAACTCACAGGAATATGAATTGTTGGAGCTCCCCCAAAAAAGTTAGAGAATAATTCAGCATTTAGCGTGGCACTCATCAAAATCAGCCTGAGATCCCGACGACGAGGAAGAAGATCCTTCAAGACAATCAGCAAGAAATCTGTGGAGAATGATATATGTTTCTTTAACGTGTACTTGACAATATAACAACTGCAAAATAAACAAAGCAAGGATCAATTTGTGTACCTTCATTCATTCCACGCTCATGAATTTCATCAACAAAAACATGGGTTATACCACACAGATTACGATCTCCCAACAACCTTCTTAGCAAAATACCACTGGTGCAGAAGAGCAGGTGTGTGTTTTTCCCTTTCATTCCTTCTAATCGAACTTTATAACCAACCTACCAGAGAAATGTTACTTTATCCATGCAAAAACAAAGGATTTCAAGACTTCTTATGAAGAACAATTATAAAACAGAAGGCAACAGGCTAAACCATACTGTATCACCCAGATTCTCCCCCCTTTCTGTAGAAACTCTTTCTGCAACAGCCATCGCAGATATACGCCTTGGCTGTGTGCATATGATGTTACAAAATGCTCCACGACCAGATTCTATTTCAGATTCTAACACATACTGAGGAAGTTGAGTAGTTTTGCCGCACCCAGTCTCTCCAGAAATAACAACAACCTGTCAGTTTCATTTAAAAAATTATTCAGCATAACTGCAAATAGTTATCATCCAGAAGTGATCATAGAAACATGACAAACATGTTCTTTATCATATTTCTGGGCATACCCTAAAATTGCTGATTTACAAAATCTGCATTAAGGATGCATTGAACTAGAAAACAATTAGCTGGCCACATAAATGATCAGAGAAGCATGTGATATCTGCGTGATAATATGTTTTTGGGAACAATTCAAAACTTTTGTCCATCAAAATTTCACCATAAGGATATATTCGTTTCGTAACCAGAAAAAAAAGCCTGGGCACAAAGAGCAAAGTTTAAACTTCACTGGTTACTTGTAGCTGTTGGCAACTGCTGTTTGGTCTTATAACAGGCATTCACAAGCCACTCCATGCGTATATTAGTTTATGGTTTCTTCATCCATTAACTTGAATTTTGTGTCAGCAATTCAATAAAATGGTGTTAGAGCCAGTTTGCTCAGTGGGTTTCTCACATGTGGCCTTGCAGTTTCGGGACACTGCTTGCTGTACTATTGCATTCATGTTCATTGTGAGGAGGGAGTTTTGCAATAGTTGTTTAACCAATACGAGGTTGAGTCACTCCATGCTATTTACTATGTTAGTTCTGGGTCTCTCCACCCACTAACTCGAGTATCAGGTTGGCAGTCCAGTTTAGTAATATAATCTACATACAGCAAATGATACAACAAGATAATATAGACAACTCAAGCACATAACACAAGTAACAAGTTGGAAGTGTTTTCTTGGAAAGTACAAAGTAACTGGAAGTACATGGTAAAAGAAGATAGCTAGTACATGGGACACAAGAACCCAGGCAGTGTGGATCATAACAAACAATAGATAGAACAGGCAACCAAGAGAGAGAGAGAAATTTGCTGCAGCAAGAAATGTAGAACTTGATGCCGATCCAAACATCATAATTTGGCATCTAAGGTAAATAAAGGTGGCTTGAAACCCTTGGTGAGTTAGTCCAATTTAGATACAGTCATAAAAGAATACGTTTGATTGATACCCAAGGGAATAGTGACAAATAATATTGTTCAAACACTCAAGATGAGGAGTTAGTGGATGACAAATGTGAGTATGTGCCTTCTTCACATGAGTTGTCTTACCTTTCCTGTTATACTCTTCATCAACATAGTAAGGATTCAGATGAGTGAAGAGTTTTGAAAGCAGTTGCAACATTGTCCATCAAAATTAGAGATACCCTGCTTGGAGAGGGGAGGGGAGGTGGAGACCACTAAAAGCTTCTATTGATCACGCTAATGTACAACCATCACTCAATTTCAAAAAAAAAAATGTACAACCATCACTGTTTGCCAGTTGTACTCAAAGTAGTTGGTCATTACAGGTATGTGACCTTTTCTACCTGTTTGTCAGCTTCCAATGTATTACTGCTTCTACTTCACTAAATTTATTTCTTATAAAACTTTTAATCATCTATCATAAAGTGGTCAACAATGGAATGAAAATCCTAGCTTCTACCATTATGGTCACTACCTGGCTTCTAACTTTGGACTCACCGTGAGAAAGCATGCAGATATCATTTAATTCCTCACATCTCACATGAGGATACAACGAAGTGTATTTAAACTCACTTAAAGATAATCATAAAGATTTTTGTAATACATGGTTATTAGTTTTCGACATCCAAGGGGAACAAGAGACCTCAAAGCTTCTGACTTAGCATAGAGCACTTACAATGAAGAGACCAGGACCAGGCCAATTCAAAGAATAAGTGGGTCCAGAAAATCTAGGTTCCATAGCTGCTTTTCCTATTCCCTGCTCTATCTGCGTATATGTATGTGTGTGTATATATATATGTAGACACACGTGAATGTACATACGTATGTTAATATATATATAGAGAGAGAGAGAGATGTCACACGCACACACACATGCATGTGACATCTTAACAATGCCATAAGCTGATGGTACAAAATAGAAACAATAAGGTCATCATCACTGACATTAAACTCAAGTCAGCAAAATCAGCTGAAAGATACCCTGCTAGAGTGCTAGGGGAGGATCTCAGCTCCAAAGTAGAACCTGATTCCGTGCAATGGCAGAAAGTAGCATCTCCTTCTCCTTGTGTGCAGGAAGAGACCGTCTAAAATTTAACATCTTCACACCCTCTGGTGATTCCTGAAAATTGCAAGCATGCCTTCAATAACCCTGTATGTCCGAGAAAATAATCTCTCTCAAAAAGAAATCAAAACTAGAGGAACAATATGTGCATTTAAATTTGTGTAATGCTTTCAAGTTTTGTTTCTGAACGCATAATTATTTTTATGTGTTATGTCCTAGGATAATCTGGACTTCACCATTAGACATGCATGTCCCTGTCTGTCATATAAAATAAGATGAACAAAAGTTGCCCCTCATGCTAGGACTTCAGTGAACTTTTTCCCTAGCCAAACCATGCTTTGCAAGTGTTAATGTTTTATTCAACATGATACTCAGGAAATCTCAACAAGACACAGCATCATTTACAAAACTAGACTAATAAAAAATCTCAGACGTCACTTGACATATGCAATCACGTTTTTCCCAAAAAAAATTGTATGCAACCCTTGATCCCTTAATAGTGTAAACACTTGACCTGCCATGCTCTCTGAAGATTGCGCATGCGCCAACTTTTCCTCTGAAGAATCTTCTCCATGACGGACTCATCAGCAACTGGCTCCTGGTTCTCATCCAATGTTGAATCTTCAACGCCCTTGTTGGCAGAATTATCACTCACTCTACCTGAAGCTAACTCTACTCTATCGAGATGTTCCTGAAACAAACCCTCAACCCTCCTTTGCAAGCTAAGAGGAATTACAACCTTTTTAGGCACACCAAAACGAAATTGTATATCAGAATAAAATAATATTCCAAATGCACCAGAACATGCCACAGTCCCGGTTCCTCACCTCTCTTTGAGGCCGCTTATCATCAAGATCAGGTCTGTAATTTGGCAGAGGAACCTTGCTAGCAACCACGACCTTGCCATATTGCTGACTACAAAATATATAAAAGCGAACGATTCAGAAGCAAAATTCCAGTGATATGAACTTACTCGGAAGTCGAGAGATTTAAGGGTCCAAGTAAGATCAAAACCTGTAAAGGCCCATTCTTTGCGCAAGACCGGCGATCTGCTCGTAGTCACGCCTGTCCCTCTTGTCTCTGGAGATAATCTCCTGCTCGTCCGTGCTGCGCAAGAGCAAGCTGAGCTTCCATCTCCACTCATCGATGTTGGCCACCGACGAAGAAGGCTACAACAAAATTTGCCCACACAACTAATTCGCTTCCAACCAAAGCAAATGAACAGCCAATTGCAGGCATTTCTACAAACAGGTAGACTAACGAAATCACCGTCAAACACCCAGACGGATAGAAGGAGAGAGAGCGCACCTTCTGGTCCTCGAAGTCGCACCCGTACTCGTCGTCCGAGAACTTCTCCACGGCGTACCCGCTGAGTCCCCTGCGCCAGGCGCCAACTACGCCCAGCTCCAGCCGACGCCTCAACGGCAACGGCCCAGTCGCGGCGCACCCGCAGCCTGGCGCCGACCGCCCAAGGCGGAGCAGCAGCATCGCCAGCGCCATCCCGGAGTGCATCCCGAATAGGGCGGCAGCAGACCCTCAAGGTGGCATGCCCCGGCCGAGGTCAAGCCAGGCCCACCATGCACGAACTGGAACTGGAGAAAACCAAGAGAGAGCGCGCGAGAGGGGGGGAGGGGGCGGGGGCGAGGGCGCGGGGAAAAAGGAGGAGCGCGATGTTGGCCTTTGCAGCGGGGACTTCCCCGACCGTTTGGTAGGGTTTTCCAGCTCCCCAAAGCTCGTTTAGGAGGTAGAGATTCCCGCCCCAGTGATTCACCGAACCGTCCAGAAGTCCAAGGAGCATACGTCAATTCTAGTCCAAATTCTTTCCTCGTTAATCTATATGAGGTGGGTAAAT
The DNA here is from genome assembly GCA_022559845.1 of Amorphophallus konjac. Taxonomy (NCBI): domain Eukaryota; kingdom Viridiplantae; phylum Streptophyta; class Magnoliopsida; order Alismatales; family Araceae; genus Amorphophallus; species Amorphophallus konjac. The sequence goes on along the minus strand of JAHNEJ010002728.1, from coordinate 16,194 downwards.
CTCATATAAAATATTTAAAATTATTATTTTACGTATCAAATAACGTATATATCATCATTGTTAATCAAAACTTTCAAGAATGTAACTAAAGAACAAAAATACCCAAGGTTTTTGAGGAGATGAGAGTCCATGTGAACGTTAGAGGCATTTTTTATTGTTTAGTGGTATTTTAAGAACTTTTGATTAATAACGATGAAATATATATATTTAACAATTACAAATAATCATTTTGATATTTTAAACATAGTAAGGATGTTTATGAAATTAACCCATGTGACGTAGATGCGGTATGGAGGGAGAATGAATTTGCATTAGCCAATGAGAGAGAATTTTTTTGTTATTTTATCCGTGTTACATTGATCTCTTACCGTAGAGATCTATATTGGTCACCTCAAACGGTGAACTACACTCCTAAGATTTGTTAGGTGCGGGAAGATGAGGTTGCCCTCGAGAGGAACTTGCAGACACAGGAAGAGCGTCAAAATGAGTCTTAGAAGAGATCTCAGAGGATAAACCTCTGATGCTTAAGTCAAACAATCGTCGACTTAGAGGAGAAGCGCTCGTATAAGAAGCACGTAGCGCTCGACTGAAGAGGTAGTGGAGTTTGGAGGAGAAAGAGAGTGTTTGGACGAGCGTCGAAGATGGAGAGGCACATGGGCCAGTCCACATGAGAGGGAGGTGGAAGTTTCACTCAATTGGGGAAGGGTGAGAGGCTTAAGAGAAGTTAGAGCTTAAGGGACGTAGATGACATACCTCCCCTGCCGTCTGGTCAGTGTCCTATTTATAGGGTCTTCTTTCAACTTGTCTCGTTGACTTTTGCCTTCTGACTTGGTACTCCTGGGGTTGTCCTAGCTGTGAAGGTGCGGGTCACCTGCTGGCTTGCCTAATAAGGGAAATGAGGCATGGGCACTGACCCGCCATTCATTTACCAGAGGCGTGGGTACTGTCTCGTTGTTCCTTCGTTGTCTGCGTCGTTCTGCCATTAATGCAGTGATGGTCACCTAGGGCATGCACTGCTCACCACTGAAAATGGGGGCGCACGCAGCGTACGAGGTCTGGACCCAGGACTAGTCTTCCTACAGACCTTGGCAGGCTGCATACTGGATAGTGGGTCGGTTGATGTTGGGCCTTATTTGGTCGGGCGACCTTCCCCTTCCTCACTAACCCCCTACTCCCGAGCAGCGAGAGTGCTCGGTGCTCAGGAGGAATTCGGTAGGCTTTGCTAAGAAGGTCTTCCATCACGCGCGGGTCGTGCTTCCATAGACGAGGTACCCATCTTCATGTCGGTGACGGTCGCTCCGCTCACCCCGAGCAGTCTTCACTACCTCTTCGTAGTGCTTGGTGCAGTCGATGGGCTGTCAGCTGTGCTCATCTCTTTGTCATCCCCTTTGGGCCCCGGTTGTGGTCTCCAGCCCCTCCCCAAGCTTAGACGCGTAAGAAGCAGGTCCAAGCGTTGAAGGAGGATCGTTGAGCACTCCTGGAGACGTTTCGAGTGAGCCGTTGGAGATGGCAGGAAAAGCGTAGAAGTGTACCCTGCATAGAGGTGATACTCACGATGGACCAGTAGAGGTGGAAGAGGGGTGAGCTAGTGTCCAGCTCCAGGGTGACTGTAGCCCACCGTGTGCGGATCACTGTCGTCGCACTCTCACACTCCTGGACTATCACTATCGGACGACCGACATGGAAGCGTATCGAAGGCAAAAGGTCCATGATGGCTAGCTTACCCTGGCGCATGCCCTGGAGGGGGAGAAGCAGTCGCTCTAGGCACTGACGCGGCGGCGACGTGGGAATGGATCGACGGCACTCCGGGACGCGAACAGGACGGGATGGATAACTGCTATCTCACACAGCTCGGCCTCACGCCGGACGGTCTCACACCGGGCGACGCTCAATCCTCACAAAAGAGAAGAGAGAGAATGGGAAGGCAAGAGGGGAAATCTCTTACACAAAACATCAACTCATTCATTCTTTCATTCATACAACATGTCTCGTAACAAGCATTGGCCTCCTATTTATAGGAAAGGCCTATTACATCCATACCTTCCTCATTTCTTTTATTTGCATATCTATCCTAGCCTAATAAAACAAAGGCCACCAACCCACTATTGACTTAGGGGTTTAACAAGATTTAAAATACAAATAACTTTTGACCAACCTTGCCTAATAAAACAAACGTAAATACATGTAGTAAAACATGTATTTTACACACGTACAAATACTCAAAATACACACAAGTATATCTACTCAGTATGCCGGGTCTTCAATCGAGTCTCCGAGCCATAAGCTCGGTGCAGTGCGGCGTCGGCTCCGAGTAGTGGGCCCGGTTTCCCCATCAACCCTCCCGGGGCGGCTGGAACTCGACTCCGTCGAGTAAGGGGGGACACTGCTGTGGTAGTGCTCCAGCAGATCTGGATCGAGGCGCTGGAGATCTTCCCGGCTGATCCAGGAATCGTCAGAAGGTGGACGGTCCCGCCAGCGGACAAGGTAGCGTTGGTACACCCTACTCCGTGTAGTGGTCACCTACTCATCCAGTATCCTCTCAATGTGCTAGCGCGGTACTCTCGAGGCTGTGGGACGCACAGGGGTGGGCTCACTCTCAATGGGAGGAGAAGGCTCGAAAGGGTCACTAGGAATCGCTGTGGGTTCCTTGTAGGCCACTAGATCTGCCACATTAAAAGTCGAGCTAATCCCATATTCGGGAGGTAAGTCCACAACATAAGCATTGGAGCCAATCTTTCGCAGAATTGGGAAGGGTCCATCACTACGGGCCTGCAACTTTTTAACGGCTCCCGAGGGGAGTCGTTCGGGTTGGACCCGTACCATAACCAAGTCACCTTCTTGAAATTCATGGTGACGCCTATGCGAATCAGCCAATTTTTTATAAGTCTCGTTACTGAGGTTGATTTGCTTGCTAATTGACTCATGCAGACTTTTGACATGTTGTGCAAACTCCTCAGCTGACTTGGATATCTTAGACTCGAGGGGAAGGGGAATGAGATCCACAGGTTTCCTAGGTTTGTATCCATGCACGACCTCAAATGGACTCATACCTATGGACCGATTGACCGAACTGTTGTATGCAAATTCGGCTCTGGGCAAAAGAAGGTCCCAAGTGCCGGATGTTCCCCTACGAGACACCTCAACAGATTCCCTAAACTCCTATTGACGACCTCAGTTTGCCCATCAGTTTGGGGATGATAGGCAGTGGAAAACTTCAGTTTGGTGCCAACTAGGTGCCAAAGTGTCTTCCAAAAATAGCTAGTGAACCGGACATCCCGGTCAGACACGATGGTTTGGGAGAGACCATGCAGACGCACGACTTCATCAAAGAACAAATGGGCTACTCTAGATGCATCAGATGTTTTGGAACATGCAATGAAGTGGGCCATCTTAGAGAACCTATCAACGACAACAAAGATGGAATCATGCTTGTGAGCAGTGCGTGGTAACCCAAGGATAAAATCCATACTCACATCAACCCATGGTCGATCAGGAACGGGGAGAGGAGTGTAGAGACCAGTGTTCTGTTTGACCTGTTTGGCCATCGTGCATGTCCTACACTGGGCTACAATCTTGGCCACATCTCTCTTCAGGCCAGGCCAATAGAAGTGCTCCTCCACAGAATGGATGGTCTTGTTGCGGCCAAAGTGACCAGCAAGACCTCCAGCATGCATTTCCCAAATCAGGAAGTCCCGAACAGAAGTCCTCGGGACACAGAGTTGCTGCCCTCGAAATAGAAAACCATCCTGGAGTAGATAGTCAGAAAAGGCTATCGAGGGTCCAGCAGACAGAGCAGAGTAGGCAGGGCCAAAATCAGGACACTCTCCATAGAGTTCCTTCATGCGGTCAAATCCGGTGACCTCTACCCGAACAGTGGAAAGAAGGGAGACCCTTCGACTCAAGGCGTCGGCCACCTTATTGTCCTTTCCAGCCTTATGTTTTAGGACAAAGGTGAAGGACTGGAGGAATTCTACCCACCGACCATGCCTTGGGTTTAAGCCCTTCTGAGAGCTAAGGAATTTCAAAGCCTCGTGGTCCGAGTATAAGACAAACTCTTGTGGTAAGAGATAGTGTCTCCAGTGTTTGAGGGCTTGGACCACGGCATAAAACTCCTTATCATATGTGGAGTATCGAAGCTTTGCATCAGAAAGCTTCTCACTGAAATAAGCCACAGGTTGCTCTCCTGGCTAAGCACTCCACCTATTCCTACGCCAGATGCATCACATGAAACCTCAAAGACTTTGGAAAAGTCTGGTAGGCGGAGGACAAGGGCTTTGGTCATAAGCTCCTTTATGGCAAGAAAAGTCTGGGAGGCGGCTTTGGTCCACTCAAAATTTCCCTTACAGATGCAATCCGTAATGGGTGCCATAATGTGCTAAATCCTTGGATGAAGCGTCTGTAGAAGGTGGCTAGCCCGTGGAAACTTCGAACGTCATGGACATTCTGGGGCTCTGGCCAGTCTACTATGGCTCGGACCTTGGATTGGTCCACAGACACTCCATGACTTGAAACCACAAATCCGAGAAAAGTGACCCGGTCTGTCATGAATTCACACTTAGTCAGGTTGGCAAACAGGGTTTCTTTCCTCAGGTCTCGCAGACCTCCCTCAAATGATGAATGTGGTCCTGAGGGTTGTGGCTATAAATGAGAATGTCGTCGAAGTAGACGACAACAAAGCGACCGATGAGGGGACGAAGGGCTTCCGTCATAAGCCTCATGAATGTGCTGGGGGCATTGGATAGCCCAAAAGGCATGACAAGCCACTCATACAGACCTTCTTTTGTTTTGAAGGCTGTCTTCCACTCATCCCCTGGTCGAATCCGGACTGGTGGTAGCCACTTTTCAAGTCAATCTTGGAAAAGATGGTGGCTCCACTCATCATGTCAAGCATGTCATCAAGACGGGGAATGGGAAACCTATACTTGACAGTGATCTTATTGATGGCGCGGCTGTCAACACACATCCGCCAGGTGCCATCCTTCTTGGGTGTGAGCAAGGCAGGGACAGCACATGGGCTCTTGCTCACCCTGAGGAAACCTTTTTGGATAAGGTCCTCGACAATCCTTTGGAGCTCAGCATGCTCCTTCGGGTTCAATCGGTAATGGGGAAGGTTGGGTAGGGTGGACCCAGGGACAAGATCAATAGCGTGTTGAATGTCACGCATGGGAGGGAGTCTAGAGGGCAAATCCTCTGGGAAAATGTCTGGGAAGTCCTGCAGAATTGCCTGGACCTCGGGTGGGACTGAGACTCGAGACTCCTCGGGGGTGATGGTGACAATAACAGCCCAGACAGGGGCACCTTCGGCAACCTCCCTATTCAGCTCACGGACACCTATGAAGTTAAGGCGCCTAATCGGGTCATGGTCAACCTTAGGGGCCTTAGGGATGGATATGACAGGTGTAGGAGAGGAGGGAATGGGAAGCTTCCCTTTGGTGGGGGTTGGGGCATTCTCCTGAATTTTGGGGGATGCAGCGGGTGTGGAGGTAGGACTCTTTCCCGTGGCCACCTTTGGGGGTGTTGGGAGCAACTGAATCCTCTTCCCATTGTGGGAGAAGGAACACTCATTGGACCGACCGAATGTAGTAAGGTCTACATCGTAGATCCATGGCCGTCCTAGGATGATGCTCCCGACCTTCATAGGCACTACATCGCATAGGATTTGTCCTTGGTAGGACTGGAACTGGATGGGAATGACACATGTAGTGGTGACTAGGATAGACGTGTCGTCAACCCAAGTCACGTTGTATGGCCTTGGATGAGGATGGGTAGGTAGACCTAGACGGGATACAAAGTCTGAAGAAACTGCATTGATACAGCTCCCGTTGTCAAAGATCACCTTGCAGGGTTGAGTTTTGACCATGATGTAGGTTTGGAAGATGGAGGTTCGACGCCAGTCGTCCTCCTGTGGGTGTGCGAGGATGCAGCGAACTACACCTAGTCTTCCCTGGTTTGAACTTTCGGCAATTTCCCCACTTGCATGTACTCGACATGCGTTCCATCATACCCTGCATCTAATTCCTCAAACTGGGCCACGAGATCAGGGTCAGGCTCATATCTCTCAAGGGTTTCTCCTTCCTGAGGTGGAAGCTCCATGGACTGGGGGTCGGTGATGACCAAGGCTCGGGTGGGACAATTGGTGGCAATATGCCCTAGGTTATGACACCTGAAGCAGCGGACTCCCGAGACAGGGGCTGGTTGGGAGGTGCTAGGGACGACTCCCTTTCCCTTGTCATCTCTCCTCTCAACTGATGGAGTATACTCCAGCCTAGGCACAGCTGCGGGTGCAGGTAAGGGTTCCGTGGGAAAGGAGCCGTAGGGGCAACGGCCCTAAGTGGGGTAGCAGTAGGGACGTAGGAGGTGGAGGGGCCAGCTCTCTCAGTATAGCGGACTATGGGGTTTCGGGGTTCAGGTTGGCGGTAGATGGGAACCCGAGGTGGGACCACCCTTTGAAACCTCTCAACATCTCGTGCAACCTGGTAGGCGTGCTCGAGGGTGTTAACCTCCCGCAAGAATAATTCCCGCTGAATACTCTCGTGTAGGCCAGCCCTAAACCGAGAGAGGGTGACAGAGGCATCCTCCATGACTCGACTCCGAAGGAAGTAGTCATCAAATTTGGTGATGTACTCGTCCACGGACTTTCCATCTTGGGTGAGTTTCTGCCATTGGTCTAAAAGACGCTGATGGTAGGAAGGTGGCAGATACTTCTCCCTCAATTTCTCTTCATTTCTTCCCACGTGCTAATAGGCTCCTCTCGTCTCCTGGCTAGGAGATTTTCAACGTTACACCAGTAAGGTTTGGCTTGACCGAGGAGTTTCATTTTGGCAAATCTCACCCTTGTGGCAGGGGTCATGCGGCGATGCCAATCAAAATATTGGTCCATCCCGGTCTCCCACTCAAGGTATGTAGCGGGGTTGAGGGACCCATCAAAACTTGGAGCGTCAATCTTGACGTTCCGTAGGATGATATCTTCATCGTCGTGGTCTCTCTCTCGAGGCATACGGGCCTCTTGCTCTCTACCTTGGGGAGCCTGATTCGGGCGGGCTTGCTCCCTATCCTCCCTAGGATTGGCTACGGGATTGCCGTGGCCATTCACTCGTCCTTCCTCTCCCTTCAGTCGATCCTCTAAGGCTCGGATCCTCTCATCTAGCTCGCTCGTAGTTGGCCTATGGATTCTTCAAAATGGGTCAGAAGATTATGCTCGAGCTGAGCCAACATAGCACTCACGCTCTTCTGATCCATGTGGGATTGTAGAGTTGAAGGGCGCTCTAGACGGCCGGATGAATTCCTAGACCAACGTGGCATGCACGACCTCGGACCTAAATGATGTAGTCCTAGGACCGATAATTAGCAAGGTGTGGACCCGGCTGATATGCAAAGGGTCAATTTGAAGGGACCGGTCAGGGAGAGTTGCTCGCCCGTAGGCGAAGTAGTTGTGGAACTACCTCCTGACAATTAGGGTGCCCTAATGCGATAGTCTAGGGCCCAAGGATGGGTACATACAAGCTCTCGCTTTCCGTCCACAGCGATGCACTCAGGAGACTGGCTGCATGGATCGGGCTCTCTCTCACTTCGCGCGGCAATTGAAAAGATACTAAATGAGTAAGTGAGGGGAGCACGTACCTAGCTAGACTAAAAAGTCTAACTCCGATCGGAGACGAGGGCGAGCGGGGACGTGCGTGCCCGCACGGCGTCGAAGAAGCTTCACAGGTTACAAAGAATTCTCTCATCGCAGGGAGGTCGCAATTATTACAAAACCACGTGACTTAGAAATTTCCCACGCAGGGGACAAATCACTCCAGACTTTCTCCGTGCAGGGAGACTTAGGGGCACTCACACTCCGTAAATTACGGACTATGTGTCAGCGATCGGACGACTCAACCATTGATCGAGTCGTAATTGTGGACTTCGGGTGCCACCTCAATAAGTTAAAATATATATATATATATATATATATATATAATATCAAAAATATATATTATATATGTAATTTTAACTTTCAAAACTCTCTTTTTATTTTTTTTTCTAATGGCCTTCACATATTATATATATATATATATATAATACTTATGCGTGAAACACGCAGCTGAAAGGGGGGGGCGAAACCGCCTGGTCAGCCACGCAGGTGGCTGTCAGACCGTCCGGCGCCAAACGCGGAAGGGGGGAGGCGGTCAACGCGCCAGGCGGGCGCGCGGGGCGTGGAGGAGAGACGGTGCGGCCGGCGCAGGGGGGGGGCAGGGCGCTGGCGCGGTGGGCGCAGGGGGTCGCGCGCACGGGTGCGGGCCAGCGGGCGCGCAGCGCGGGCGGGCACGGGCTCGGGGGCGCCGGTGCGGGCGGGCGCGGCTGCGCAGGTGGGTGCGGGGCCGGGCGCGGGACTCGGGAGCGGAGGCCGGGCGCGGAGGCGGGTCCGGGGGCGGCTGCAGGCCCGGGCGCTGGTGCGTCTGAGGGCTCGGGGCCGTGGGCGCGTGGGCGCGGGCCGGGCGCGGGGCGCGGAGGCGGTGCGGGCGCAGGAGGCGGCGGAGCACGGCGGCCTGCAGGGCGGAGGGCGGGGCGGGGCGCGCTCGTTGCGGCGTGCCGGGATTTGAATCTCGGCACGGGCGACAATGCCGGGGCGGGGCGTAAACCCCTTTTTTCCTTTTTTTTTTCTGTTTTCCCGTAACCGAGAGAGAGGAGAGGAGACATAGAGAGAACAGGGGGGGTTGAAAAAAAAATTTCTCTATATTTTTTTTTCACCACAACTCCCCTCAACCGAGATCTCTTTTTTTCTATTCTTTCCTTTTTTTTTTCACTCTAGCAATCTAGAGAGAGGAAGAGAGACGACGTCGGAGACGTCGGGTCGCCGGAGACGCCGTTGTTGGGCTCTGATACCAATTTGACGCGGCGGCGACGTGGGAATGGATCGACGGCACTCCGGGACACGAACAGGACGGGACGGATAACTGCTATCTCACACAGCTCGGCCTCACGCCGGACGGTCTCACACCGGGCGACGCTCAATCCTCACAAAAGAGAAGAGAGAGAAGGGGAAGGTAAGAGGGGAAATCTCTTACACAAAACATCAACTCATTCATTCTTTCATTCATACAACATGTCTCGTAACAAGCATTGGCCTCCTATTTATAGGAAAGGCCTATTACATCCACACCTTCCTCATTTATTTTATTTGCATATCTATCCTAGCCTAATAAAACAAAGGCCACCAACCCACTATTGACTTAGGGGTTTAACAAGATTTAAAATACAAATAACTTTTGACCAACATTGCCTAATAAAACAAACGTAAATACATGTAGTAAAACATGTATTTTACACACGTACAAATACTCAAAATACACACAAGTATATCTACTCAGTATGTCGGGTCTTCAATCGAGTCTCCGAGCCATAAACTCGGTGCAGTGCGGCGTCGGCTTCGAGTAGTGGGCCCAGTAGTGGACCCGGTGTCCCCACCAGGCACTCTCTGTATCCCAAGAGAGGGTGAAGGAGGGCATCGAGTGGGCAGGGGCTATGTCTCGTGCACAGCTGCAGGTGGTAGGGACAGCGTCAGCGGGCGCAAAGGTAGCGATGACCGAGACGTCAACGGCGGTGGAGCTGCGACAGAGTAGGAAGGGGATCCCAAGGGTGCGGCCGAGGACTTGGTCATTCTCCCCAATAGCCCCCAGCCCCCTGAGCGGCTCCACAAGACCCATCTCCTCAAGCTACCGAGCCTGAGGACCCTGTTGCTGAGTGACAAAGCGCTCGCCCTCGTCTTCTCTCTCCTTCATATAATCAGAAGTTCTTCTTTGTTCCCCTCTTTCTTGCTTGTGTGGTAGTTATACTTTTATTCTTCCTTTGTGGCTGAATGCGTAGTGCGGCAAGAGTCCTGAGGGAACGAGGATGTTACACTTGGACTAGTCGACCTCAGTCTTAGCTAGGGGCCATTAGCTCCAAGTGTGTCGATTGGATGGATCCTAGTCTGGCTCTGGCGAGCGGCACGTGGTCCATTGGTAAGTGCTTCACTAGATGGATCTTGGCCTAGCTCTGCTGAGTGGCATATGGTCCACCGTTGATCCGTTGTTCTGAGGTCCCCTTGGCCCGATGTTATTGGCGGCTTCTTTGCTGGCTCTGGCGAGCGACGTGATTTGCCTATTGTTGACACCTGGAAAATGAACAAGGGTGAAAACATAATTGAAAAGAGGGTCGGACCAACAGTGAAAGACCAATGATAAAGCTCATCAACTGTCTGCTCGGCTAAAGCCCTTGTCGGCAAAGCTGATGCCCGGTGCCAATGTCACTCAGACGGCAGCACTGATAAAGCAGCAGTCACTCGACTGATGAGACCTTCCAGCCCTTTAATGAGAGCTGTACTACCGTTTCGCCCAAGAATCCACGGATGATATGTCAGGGTAAGTCAGATGTCGGCTTACTGACAGATGTAATATGAGATGAAGATGAAGCCGGTACCGGCAGATGAAGATGGCAAAGGCTTTGCAAAGTCAGAACAGAAGAAGAATGGTCTCCACAGGTTATACACCCGGCGGAAGTCTTGTCGGACTAAAGCTGATGCCCGAGCTCGTTACCATTCAAGTGACGATATCGATAAGATAATACCCGGTCTTGTCACCGTTCAGATGGCAATTCTGATGAAACCCTTGTCCACGGACTGATGAAACCCTTGTCTACGGACTGATGAAATCCCGGTCTACGGACTGATGAAAACCGTAATGATGATCTCGATACAAGATATGTCATCAATGAAAGGCCCTTTCGGGTGATGATGTCCTTGAAAGACCCAAATGGGTATGTGAAAGTGGCTAAAAAAGGCTTTAATTGGGCCTGCAAAGAGGGCGCCGAGAGCCATTTGCCGAAGCCCAACAGAGGGCGCCGAGAGCCTGGTCAAATGCGCGCCGGGAAGCTCCACTTAGCGCGCCGTGATGCTGCTGCCGAGAGAGGGAGAAAAGTGGCTATAAAAGCCCCCCCTCCCTTCGAACAGAAGAGACGAGAGGACAGACGGGGAGAAATAGATAGAACCGATAAAAAAAAAGAGAGAAAAAGAAGAGAAAAAGAAGCCAGAAAAGAAAGAATAGAGAGGGAGTCCCCCTCGGCTGAGAGAAGAGAGGAAGCAGAAGAGAAGAAGCAGAAGAAAAGAAGAAGAAGAGGGGCTCCAGGTGGGCTGCTAGGGGGAGGGAGAGGAGTCAATGCTCCGCCCTCCCCATCCTGTCTTTTCTTTTCTATTGATGTAATTTACCGGGCTTTTATCTCAATTTATCGAAGGTAGCCGGCCAGTTCCGGTCTCAATCTCTACCTTTCTGCTCTGCATTTCTATTTCACATCGATGTAAGGCTTTGATGCGATGCAATGAAATGTCAACGATTGCCCATTTGGGGATCTATTGATTCAGATGTTTGTTCTCTTTTGATCGAAATGCCTACTCTCTGTTTGTCTTTATATGTTCATCGTTTATGCAAAAATATTTAATAGTTCATATGAATCTTTGCTTTAGAGGCATGGAAACCGGGCCCCTCCTTGTGCTGTTCAGGGACCAGAGACATCAATCTCTTAGTCCCCTGAACCACTGGCTATACGAGGGTATATCGATTCCTTGGATCGCTGCTATTCCGTGGATGCCAGTGGATGACTATCTCGATCTCTCGACCCTCCATCCTAATCCCTTGGATGATTAGGGTCTGGAGTTCGATGCCAAAGGTTCCTCAGCCACCGGGTTTCAGATGCCATTGGGTTCGTCCAGGGGATCAGAGACAGTCATCTCTTGATCCCCAGACGGCCTGCGGCAGAAATAAAACCAAGTCTTCAGAAATCCAGGTGATGGTCTCATTCCCCATCAATCCTGCCCTCCAGATCCCCCCTTGGCCCTTTCTCAGGGAAATAGCCATGAAACCCCCTTCCTATACTTCAAATTCAACTTCAATCGCAGCCAGAAAACTCAGAAATCCCAGAAGCAGAGCATCGTATGAACTCTGTAGACCCTGAAACCCCGCAGCGATTTCGCCTTCTCGGCGTGCACATTTCCCCGCCGAGAACTATCCAGCCGAGAGGTCTCCCTCTTCAGCTAAACGACAAACCAAGCTGTTTCAACCCCTTTCATGTGAGTCTCTGTGCAAGCCTCCCGGCGCCAGATTCCCGGCGCGGTCACGAGCGCGCCGGGAAGCCGCCGCCGAGAAGCCCCCCTTCTTGGCCAATAAAGCCATGCCGAGACCTTCCTTTTGGCCAACTAAAACCATGCCGAGAAGCCTCCTTTTGGCCAACCAAAATCGTGCCGAGAGCCCCTCCTTCTTCGGCCGATGAAACCCAGTCAGAGGCCCTCTTCTACACTGACATCCTTCAATCTTCGGTCTCCATACACACATGCCCCGGGGATGTTCATAGATCGTCATGAATGCCTTGAGAAGACATAGTAATGGGGAAGGCCTCCCCTACAGTCTTCATTCCCGATCCGGATTTCACCCTTGTGAACCCAAAGGGCCATGTCATTATATGAGTTCCGAGGGATTTCAAGGGGATATTAAACGATGGAATAAAGGTAAGCAATGTCCCGGGGCCCGACGCCCATCCTCGTTCGGTTGTCATCCCGGCACTCTATGGATGATGAGCTATCCTCTCTTGGCATAATCCAAGTTGAGGGGACATGCTGCCGAAATTTACATATACCTTGCCAGGTAGCTGTGATGTCCTGCCTCTCAACCCCGTTGGCCCACGGAGCTATGTCCCTACATGCTCTCCGATGGTCCTTTGAAGGGGAGATATGGATGCAACATCGCGTACGCACGGGGCGCGTCACGTCATGCCGGTGCTTACTCGGATTCTGGGTCAGTTATGCCCGATCTTTTACGGATCCCACCCTGCCACTGCATGGGTGGTTCCCTATTCCCCACTCGACATGGTCCAAGATGGTGGGAATATGCCGTCGGTTTTATCCCGAAAATAACCAACCCCTGCTCCGTCTAATCCATTTAACGTCTTGCAGATGAACGACTTCCGTCCCTCTCTTGAGCATGTGACTTTACCGCTGTCATCCTCCTACCTTTAGCGTTTAATCAAGGGTTGTCCTTCCTTAGAAGGGCGTAATTAACGTCATAGCCTTTATGGTATGACGGACTTCTAGTCCAGACACGATCACTCACAATCGACTGACCAAGTCAGATCGAGCGCACAATGAAATCGTCACTTCGGTGACTGGCACGCCAATAAATCAATAAACAAATAAATAAAAAAATAAACAAAACAAACTAAATAAAATAAATGTGTCAAACACCTATCCGACGAACGAGAGCCTATTATTCCGGGGGCGCGGTTGGTCACTTCTCCCAAGGAGCTGACTAGTTGGTTCCCCATTATTGGAGCTTCTTGGTCTAACTCTTGGCGAGCGGCGTGGTTTGCCTCTCAACAGATGTATGTCCGGAGACTTTGTTTTGGAAGGGCTGGTATATCCTTCTCTCCAGTCAAGAGCGGACTGGTTAGCCTTCCTCTTGGAGGTATCAAATACCACCCGTTTTCTTTTGGAGGGGGCTAGGTAGTCAGGTGTAGCATCCCCGAATTTCGGATTACATTTTCGTGGGTTTTGGATTAAGTTTTCGTAAATATTTATATTTTTAAATATTAGATCTTTGGATCCCTAAATATGAAACATTATATTATTTTATGATCACTGTGGCGTAACGGACGGGTTATGTATTTTTCGAGGATCGTGGGGTCAAAAATAACTAAATTTTATTTTTTCAAAATTTTAAAGCCCTAAAAATCAAACCCTATGTAAAACCCCCCACCCCTTCTCTCTCCCCGTTCTCTCCCTCTCATCCTTCATTTCTTTCCTCCCTCTCCTCCATCCTCCAGGTGCCCGATGGAGATCGTGAAGGGTGAGGAGGTTGGGCGACGGTGACAGCAAGTGGCGAGGACGAGAGCAGGATCGCGCGATGGAGCGGCAACGGTTCATTGTAGACACGATATTCCTGACGTCTCCTGAGAAAATCTCATAGTACTATACGACGCCCTGCAACGGCTTTCACATTTTGAATCGCTTGAGTGCTTCCTATTCTTGAGTCTTCTTACGCCTTTTCGGCATCAGGAAATCGTCTCGTTGCGGCATTCGGACGACATCAACACCAATCGGACGCACCGGAAGGTTCCGGAACCAGGAAGAACGTCTGGCAGGCGGCTGCCGACGCCTTTTCAGGGGACCCGGGGGGGTCTTCATGGAGGCGTCCAGGCCCATGGACGCCTCCATGACTTTAATTTATATAAAAAGATAAAAAAACACATAAAAATAATAAATTAATGGAGGCGTCCAGGGGCCTGGACGCCTCCATGAAAACAAAATATAATATATAAATAATATTAAAAATGATAAAAGACAAAATAAAAAATATATAATATATTTATGGAGTCGTCCAGGCCCCTGGACGCCTCCATCAACTTGCCCACGGGCGGCCCCCGTCCGATGGTCGGTTTATCGTTTGAGAAAAAATCCAAATTGTGAATACGTCCTGCCAATTGGACGCGCCCATTCATGAATCACGGGTGCTGTTCAAAACTACACGTTGTGCCAAACCGCGTGCGGCTTTCGGCGGGGGTTCGGTGGGCTTTTATGGAGGCGTCCAGTTGCCTGGATGCCTCTATGAAAATATTTGAAATAAATAAATAAAAATAGAATAAAATACTATTTTCGCCCTGATGGAGGTGTCCAGGGTCCTGAACGCCTCCATCCTCCGGAGCTCTATAAATAGAGACCCCCCCTCAGTCCGGGGAAGAGCGAAGAAGAGATCTGATAGGCTGCCGGAACCCAGAGGCTGCCGGAGTCATTTCTAACCCGTGGGGTCTTTTTGTAGGATGAGGTTCTGTCGGCTTCTCGGGTGCCCACGCTCGCGAGAGGAAGGCCGTCTTCGTCCACCGCGCTTCCACGTCGTCCCTACGCTGCCGAAGCTCCGCCGGATCCCGCCATCGGCACATCCAATAAGCCAATTCTCTCCCCTTTTTCTCCGTAGTTCTTTGCATTCATCATTTCGCATCCTCTATCTCCCTTTATAAGGGCGTCTTCTCTTATATATTTCTTGCATTCATCATCGCATTTTCCTCCTACTCGAGTCCGAAAGGGGTTTAAAAACAACACCAACCAGGTGTGTGTCTTGTCATGATTTCATTACCTTTTATTGCAAGAGATTGATACTACACTGCCGTTCTCTAATCCTGTCTATCTACTGTCTGTTATTTTACAAGGGTAACTGCAGAAAGCCCTCTCCGTCGGCCGGCCGAAGGGGGAGGAAGAAGCAACCCGCCACTTCCCGCTAGTGAGCTAGGCGCGATCACTCTTCTACTTTGGGGTCTTCGACCACTGGCGATCACATCATAGTTTCGAGGCCGCGGCGAGTAATTTCCCACGATGGCCGTTTGAATTTCTATCATTATATTTTATGTTGCCCTTCTATTTGTCATTATATTCTATACTGCTTTCTTATCTGCTATATTCTCGAGGCCGCGGAGGGTCATCTCCCGCAATGGCTGTTTAAATTTCTGTATCCATACTCTATACTGTTTTCATATCTGCTATATTCTCGAGGCCGCGGAGGGTCATCTCCCGCAATAGCCGTTTAAATTTCCGTCATCTATATTATGTGTCGTTCTTACATCTTGCTCTATTCTCGAGGCCGCGGAGGGTCATCTCCCGCAATGGCCGTTTAATTTCCGTTATCTATATTCTGCGTTGTTCTTACATCTTGCTATATTCTGTTACTTAATTTTTGCATTGTATTTGTCCCGCTCGCCCCGCCGGAGCAATCTTCCGTGGTGGCCCCTTCTCTCTTCTCTCTTATCTTCTGTGTTGCAGTTAAAGCCGGATAAAACAAAACGAGCCCGCGTGCTCCGACATCATCATCCCCCGAAGCTTACGCGTGACGTCGCTCACAGATTGGCGATCACGGTGGGACTTCAGTTGCTTTCTTTCAGTTACCCTTGCAATTTTTTTTGATTTGCTTTACTATCTCTTGTGTGTTGTTATATCTTGGTTGTTTTCTTGTTCTTTTGTGCCTCTTATATCTGTCAGCATTCCATTGCATACATCCATCCCTTTTTTCTATTCTTTTTTTCATTTTTTTTCTAAGAATCACCCTCTCTCGGTGAAGGAAGGACTCTCTGTTCGGGAATTCCTCTCGACGGACTAGAATCTCCTCCACTGGGACCTTCGTAAGTCCCCGATATCGAAGAATC